>JASCZW010003299.1:0-29946 GCA_034211315.2 Aedes japonicus | reverse complement strand
ATATTTAGACGGAAACTCTGGCAAAATTAATTATATATCTTCACTAGGATATATCTCAAGGTTTTACGATCACTTAAGGATGTTTTTTTTTGTCGAACATATAAGGGTTAAAAAAAATCTAATTGTGACCGTAACGAAAAGTGGTGAGGTTTTGAGCGTTAATATCTCAGTCGTTTCTTTAAATATTTTCAAATACTTTGTTCAATAGATTGGAAGTATTTCTTCGCGTCGATTTCAATATTGAAAACTATTGATTTCTCACACCAAACTATTAATAATAACGCAAATATAAGGTAATGTTTCAAAATTTAATTTTGCGGAGTAAATTTACTAAATTTTAAGTATTTTCCTATCACAGATTTCAAATGTAAGTAAGGGAGATCTTATCTACAACAGTGAAAATATTAAAGGGGTACATTTTCGCAAAACGCTTCCTTATTCCAGTTCGATCAAGCGACACGTACGGACGTGTTTAACGCTCTCTCACAATACAAGTTTATTCCCCCGTTTTTTCCCCTCGCCCGCTTTCTCGCGATTGAGTGTTTGGTTCGCAATCTATCGCCTGCGCTTGCTCATCTCCTGGTGGTGGAAAAGCAGAAAAAAGTGTTGCAAAGTTCGGAAACATTTCCCACTTGACCTATTGCCGTGGCAATGGGTCGAAAAAATCGACAAACGGGGACATCCGCTCCCGAATCATTACCGCAACCGGGCAGCTCCAAGCAGCTGCACCATGATGAAGCCGATCCAGTGGATTCTAACACTCGTCTACTAGCGAGCAATCGATTCGCGGTGCTTCCGGTACAGGAGGTACCAAAGAAGGTGAAGGTTCCCCCGCTGTTCACCACATCAAAGGACATTGCTGCACTCAGGAACGAGCTTGCAGCTATCCAAATTCATCCGCTGTACAAGCTGTGCAGTAATGGCACTAAAGTAATGTGCTCGATGGAGGAGGACTACCGTGCTGTCAGCGCTCACTTAGTCGCGAAGAAACACGAGTTCTACACGCACGACGCACCTGGAAGCAAGCCTATGAAGGTGATTCTGCGTGGCCTTCCGAAACTCACTCCGGAGTCAATCTTCGCCGAGCTACAAGCGGCGACACTAAAGCCTCAGAAGGTGTTTCCCATCAGCCACGAGCAACACGAAAACTACCGGGACCAACTCTATCTGTTCCACCTCGAGAAGGGATCCATCACGATAGCGGAACTGTTGAAAACACGGGCCCTTTTCAACATCATCGTCGAGTGGGACCGGTATCGTCCAAGACAAAACGACGTGACGCAGTGTGCCAACTGCCTTGCTTTCGGCCACGGAACTCGAAACTGCCGCATGAAACTGCGATGTGGCAAGTGTGCCGGAGCCCACGGCACCAAGGATTGTGCCCCGATGGACGAAGGTGCCCTAATGAAGTGCGCCAACTGCGGAGCAAATCATGAGAGCAGCAATCGAACCTGCCCCAAACGTGCGGAGTTTCTGGCTATAAATCAGCATCTTCATCCCAGGATACCGGATTGTGCGACTTGATCGTAGCGGCTCTAGTGGAGGAGGAGTTGCTATTGCCCTGCGCTACAATATCAACTGCCATCTGCTTCCGAGCTTCCAGTTGCAGTCTATTGAAGCTATCGGAGTTGAGGTCGAAACTACCGTCAGCCCTATCACCATCATTGCGGCCTATTGTCCCAAGCAAGTCAGTACCACCAACGGAACAACAACGGCCCTACGAAACGACATCCGTTAGCTAACTTGGAGGCTATAATATAATCTATCTGTACGAGTTGTTCGAAGACAAGTAAATAAATAAATAAATAAATAACTCCTTGCTGCTTGTTCAGTAAATCCAATCTCTACCTTCGGTTGTAACCGTTCATTCTACTATTTCGTAAATTGTCTTAAACACAGCTTCTGCGCCACTCGCCTGAGGAGAGACCACTGGTCAAATTTTAATAATCTGCCCCGCTAAGCTTCTTCGAAGCACGAGTACAATCTACGGGGGAGTTCTCGAACGGTTCTCAATCTGAGGTGAACATTAAGATACACTAAAGTTAATGGATAATTACTCAAACTAACGAACTCCGTACGTGAGACCTGGGCGGACAAAATAACTACAGGGCTTGGCAAAGATAAATAAGTAACGCGTACACAGATAGAGAGAGCCATTGCATTCTCTACGGCATCTAATGCACATAAAGGGAATGCTAGATTTGGGAGATGATAATGGGAAGATTTCATGTAAACTTAAGCCAGATAACGCCTGAATCTACACCTGAATCTAAAATTTTCTTCCAAAAAACGCGTTGTTCAACCTTCTGTAACTTTGTCAATTATCAATATATTTGGCTCATGTTGGAGCGTCAACTTTGACGTCAGCTGTAGTCCAAACCACTTAATGAAAACAGTTCAAATTTTGTTTACATAAATTTCTGTTTGTTTTTAAGTCATGGTTAAATTTTTAATATGCTACCTAAATTTTTCACAGAAATAAGGTTTTTTTAAATTGGTATGTCCAAAATGACTTTGTTCACATATGTTATGATAACTTCAAATATATATATTTTATCAACATAAAATTTTGATCACATAAGATCGAAACATTAGTTATAACGTTGTCAAAATTTCAGCCAAATATATTGATAATTGACAAAGTTACAGAAGGTTGAACAACGCGTTTTTTGGAAGAAAATTTTGCCCTGCTTTTTTTTGCTACTGAGTGTAGCTTGTTGTATGAAAGATTGCCAATAGTGTTGTATGGTGCATGAAAAATTGCAAACAATTTAGTTGTTAACGTCCCCTTTGGCTTGAAATTAAACGAGGGGAAAAATTACGCGCTCGTTAAAATTAATTATTTTTTTCTGTGTAGGTAATTTTAGATTGGCTGCATTTATGTATGTATGTATTGACTTCATAATTTAAATAATAATTTTGTGTCGTGTGAAAAAAATGTGTGTTGTAGTGTATGTGGCATGGTCATGATTGACGATATACCTGATCAATGACATTTATACAAGGTCCGGGCCACCAGGTTTAACTGTATTCGTGAGATGTGGAAATGTATAGTGGTATTTGTGTTTCCTCAAAATTTTTAATCTTTTTACACGGCACAGCTGTTTATGGTGATGTCAAACTATAAGTTCACCGTGTGAAATGTTATGGTACTTTGGCGTCGGCCCTCGCTTGCCTAGCAATGTTTACTATAGTTTTACTTCCAACACAAGTAAACTTACATTAACGTCATTGACACTTGATCAGCGACTGGTACACATATTAAAAGGAACATTGCATTTTCTGCGTTGTCTATGTGTATTAGACACTGGTTTTCGCCTCCAGCACAACACAACCACCGGGATGGAATAAAACACTCCGCAAAAGATTCTCCACAGGTCGGATGGCCTTAACTCTCATGTGGCTTCCAAAATGGTGGGCTTACACGGGCGATATATGAACACGCTGTCTTGAAAGGCCAACGTAAGCCGGAGAGCTATAGCCCGTGTAAAAAGCGTCTTTCGGACGCTGCGATGCGAGGCAAACCTTAAATTAGAATCTTACAGTATAATTAACAAATAAATTTAAAAAAACAAATTACCTCTAAGTACTACAACTAAGGGCACGACAGCAGAGCCTTTACCTTGCGTGAAATAAAACCCAAAACTAGAATTTTTCTAATTAAAAAGGAAAAGAAGGAGAGGTTTGCTCATCACCATGAGGCACCAAGAGTGGACAGTAATGTTTTTGCTAGAATGAAAGATATGAAGAGAAAGTTGTGAAAGTTCCGTCAGTGTACGGCAGGTTGAAAATCGAACAGATGTTTCGAAAATTGAGCAAAAGGGCATGAGTACAGTGGTACTCGAACCAAAGACGTCCATTTTTGCCTAACATCCCACTGAGGGGTAGGCCGAGGCATGGACAAATCCGCCACCTCAACGTCTTTGGGTGGTCAAAGAGCAACATTGAATAACCATCATCAAACGTTGTGACTTGCCCCAATAGCATCTTTGATGGTGATATTAATCGGTTCAGATAAGAAATCCTTCCCAAATTTAAATAACTTACTAAACGTCGTGTGAATCCAGCTTATCGTTTGCCAACACAACACCTGCTGCAACTTAATCTTGTTATCCAAAATCCCAGTGATATCTCGTTTAAGTTTAGAGGTGTTCCCCGCTTCCAATAAGCTGAGTATCACGTCAACACATTCCTACCCTCTCCATATTTGATCTGCATTCGGGCGAGGCCGTCACTGGTTTAGTTTGGGATTACCAGTTATTACACATTGAGGATGTATGTTAGTCCCAGGCATGATCTGTTTGGTTCTCTTTGTAATAACAGCTAATCTAGCAGTAACGGGGTAGCAACCTCAGGTGGTCAATCATTCTCGTGCGAATGATCAGTATTTGTGTTTTTACCCTCTGCTTGTTCGAAAAAAATCAGTTGAGAGTAGACAATTAAGAATCTATCATTATTTGTGTTTTGCAGCTTATATGTTAAATTCTCCTCCCTCTATCCATCCATAAAATTATCATTCGGAATAACCTCAAGACGGCCGCGAATAATCCGTACTTCCTTTCTATTATTAAAAAAATATTAGAAAAGAAAACTTGGTTCTGTGAAGTCAATTCAATTGAGCCTGTACGAATAAATCAACTTGTTGAAATAGCAAACTTGGGGCTACCTTATTTTTCAGGTCTTGGTAGCGCCATGTGTAGAACTGTGTTGATCAGAAACGAAGCAGTAACTCAGTTGGCAATACGATGACGTTTTAACATGAGAGGATATCGATTTTCCACCATAAATTGGGCGATTCCGCCTAACTGCTGCGCTCTGATTCCAAAGCAGATGCTCGCACAACTCTTGAAGGTGAATATTGTTTTCACATTGCCGTGCAACAATTCGCGGCACGCAAAGACAAATAACTGTAACGTGAAGTGTTTTAATTCCCCCCTCACGGTCCCCCTTGTTCCGGACCCGATGATCGTGGCCTGGCGGCAGGCAGGTGAGTTTCTGATTTCATTTCACGGTTCGATGGACCGGTGGCCGCCGTCTGCTGCAAGTGGATCCCGTGGGTTTCCGATATGATTCCGAACAAGTCACACGGCTGGCGGGCGGAGGCTAATGGGGCTATATGGTCTTGCACTTTGAAAATTACCGCTGGCTCATCCACGCTTGGTAGCGGCATGGAAGAAAGCGCAGAACCAAGCAAAACTAAGGCATTCCGGCAAGATTGTGTCTTTGTCATGCCACGGTTGATTAGGTTATTTGTTCAGTCGGATCATACGTCGTCGTAGGCTTGCGAGGTTTCGTTGTGCGATAGCTGAGATCATTACCGTGACCCGGATGAAGGGGCGGAGGGGAAAATTAGAGGAAGATTGCACTTCACTCTTTGTGTGCCCGTTGATCCGGTTTCAGCTGAAGGCGTCGAACCAAGTGCTACATACAATGTTAATTCGTTTACGTGTGTATCAAACTCATGCATAATTGTTGTACCGAACACGAGCCTTCCAAACCCATGTTGATTCTATTTATGGCAGAATTTACTGCTAATGGCTTGTTACATATATTGACGGGTCTAATAGCTTTGGCACATACATCCTTCGTGGAACAACAACTATTATTGATCACCTTTCATAAACGTAGGTCCCCACCCCCGATTATTTCCCCGAAAAAAAAAAAACAAGGCATTAACCGGCCCCGTATCGTTCAGGGTTCCGGGAGTTGAAGGGAGTTGGGGAGGACGGGTTAGTAAAAACAAATTTTATTAGTAGAGTATACACTCTCGAATGTAACATTTTTCCTTCTCTGTGTTTCAGGTCGCGAGCTCAGGAAATGACTCCAATCGCCGTTCACTGGCTGGGGGTAAGTAGAATTAGTGTTGTTTCGATCCACGGCAGTCGCACCAATCAAACTACCGAAAGAAAAAAAAATCGGGAAGTTGAGTTTGGGGGGTTCATTCTTGTTTTCGAATCAGGAAAAAAGAAACGGAACTCGAGACAACATTATGGTAATCGAACCGACGACTGATAGCTTTGGTCGATTGAACAGCGGAGCAGAGCAACAACAGAAACCCGCTCCACACGGTGACGAACGATAATAATCCGGAATATTGCTCGAAACAACGACATGATGGGCGCGGGCTCGGGAAACATATCGGTAAACATATCGCGGATGACAGTGAAACGAAAATGCAATAGAATCGAATCGGCACTGATGATGAAAGCGACCCAGGGTGTAGCAGCTCCTGGGACGATGATTTTCGTTAAAGATATTCGGGAAGGATTTTATTTTATTAAACTTGATTCAGGACGGTATGCAACTGATCATTGAAATTTTAATTTACGCCGTCCAGTTTCATACCAAGTTCACATTTGACTAATGGATTAAGATGTTGCGTAATGAGAAGTTTGTGAAATTCAATATCACAAAGTTGGTACATACCAGCCTTAATGTAATGAATCATTCTAACGAAATAGAATCACAATTTTTTTTATTGACTATGAGGCTTCAAAAAAAAAAGACCATCATAACCAACTAAAATGTTGTCGTAATTAAAACCGTCGTCTAAAATTCCCGACAGACAGTGTTAACGTTATCGAACGGTTCGACTATTCGAGTTTGTTGTTTTTTGGAAGTCGTCCTCATTCTTCCGTATCCAATCGTTTCCGTTTCGTTAATTTCAAAACATTTAAGAGTGAAGGCTCCGATGAAACTAACTCTTGGCAATTGGCCAAATCGATTTTCATTTATGTTTCTATGAATAAAATATTCTGAACTGAATCACTGGCATTTGCGAGAAGTTGAGAAGTGAGCACATAATTCAAAACAAATTAAACATATAGACTGTTCCAGAAAGTATAAGCACACTTTCAAAATAACAAAAAAGTCATGTTTTTTTTTTTTTTCATTTTTAATAATTTTATTTGGTAAATCATATTTGTATTTGTGTTTTATATGATATTTTACTCTCGTTTAATCAAAATATTTATTCATAGCCAAAACTCCTGACTTTTCCTCGAACATGACCTATTAACTTCTGCACAGTGGTACTTCCCACCATTTTGACCACTTTGGGCCAATCTTTTTTAAATTTTTCGATGCCGTCCGCTGGTTTTATGAATTTTTTTCGAAGCTTTGCTTTGGTTAAAGCCCAAAAAGTCTCGATTGGCCGTGCCTCCGGGCAGTTCGACGGATTCATGTCTTTCGGCACGAAACATACATTTTGACTTTTGTACCATTCTAAAGTATCCTTTGCGTAATGACATGATGCCAAATCAAGTCAAAACACTACTTGACTTTCGTGCTGGTTATCGCAATAATCGCTTCTGAAGACATTCCTTAACATATTTCTGAGTGTTCATCGTCTCCGCTCTGATGTACGGACTAGATGTTTTACCACACTCGCATATTGCCTGCCAAACCATAGCCTTCTTACCGAATTTTTCGGTAAAAATTGCCTTCTCCGTTTTGGGGATGTCTTTTGTGGAATTGTGGTCCGAGAAGCGTTTTGTAATCTAGTTTCATATGCGTTTCATCGTCCATTATTATACAACCAGAATTTATACACCATAACGAATCGTAGAGTTTGCTGCCCCATGGTTTGACGGATGCGGTCTGTTTTGGGTTCCTTTTGGTATTTTTCTGCTTCCGGTATATTTTAAGCCCAAGTCTTTCTTTGGCACGCATGACATTACTCGACGAGGTCCTTAGTTTTTTCGCAATATCCCGAACGGAAGTCGCTGGTTTTCGCTTGAAGGCATCCCTGATCTTTTTATCGATATCGGGACTAACAGAACCGGATTTCCGACCACTCTTCGGTCCATCGTCAAACGTACTCTGTTCTCTATATTATTCTGAATAATCTGAATCACAGATCGTACCACTCCGACGGTTACACCCTCTTCCTTGGCCAATTTTCTCAAGGAGAGTCTGCTCACAGTGCACCATTTGTGTACGATACTTTTTCGTTGTTCCGGAGTAAGACCGCGCATTTTGATAGGTAGCACAAAACACAAACAGCACTTTTTTGATGCTATGTCCTTCAGAAATGTGCAAACAAAAGGACGCAGCCAAAACATGTTGAAATATTTCATTATATTCAAAGTGACCGTTAAAATAAGGTGTGCTTATACTTTCTGGAACAGTCGTTATGAACCAAATATGTCCAACAGCTTTTCCATTTGTGTCCAGTATTACATTGTAATATTTTGGTTCATAGCTGGTTAGCCAGACTAAATTACTACATGAAAACAAGTTTGGTGAAAAATATCCAAATCAATTTTGCGTTTTTCTAAGTCCAGACAATGCGCGTTTGAGGTGTGAAACAATCAGACAGATAGTGGACCTTCATCTTCAATCCTCCTTAAAATTCTCGAAATTCTCACCATTATGGTCTGGACTGTGTACCTCGAGGCACAGAGAACAGACATCCAAGCTAGAGTGACCCCCGTGTGTTTTTTTTCTGTAACTGCCATTTTAAAATTATAGCTTGTTTCCGTTAGTTTTGGTGATTCGTATGTTGATGGCGCCACCTACGCGCCTGGAAATTCGATAGTCTGTCAATTTTAGTTTGGTGACACCTAGACTAGGCGGCGCTGATTTTCCAACGGTTTGATTTTCAAAATTTATACAGTAAATTAGGAAAAAAATGTTCGAGCCTGGATGTCTGTTCTCTGTGCTACAAACAGATAAAAAAAATCATTGAATTTTCTAATGCACATAATTAATGGAATATTTCATGTTAATTTAAATCAGATAACGCCTGAATCATGCCTGTTGTTTGATAGATTGCAAACAATTTCGTTGTTTACGTTTTCTTTGACTAGGAATTAAACGAAGGGAAATTTTACGCGCTCGCTAAAATTTATTATTCTTTTCTAGTCTTCTCATGAAACGGGAATGGAGTTAGTTAGTGAACATTTTTGTTAAGTCCAGTTCCTGTGGCCCCAAATTTGAAAGGAAGTGAAGACCAGCGAGCTCGTCAAATCCTTGAAGAAACAACGGTGAGAACAATGAGTGGAAAGTACGAAACTGGACTCCTGTGGAAACAAGATTACATCAAATTCCCGGATACCAAACCAACGGCCGAACGTCGACTAAAATGTCTTGAAATGCGTCATGAGAACCATCCGCAACTCTACGAAAGCGTGAGACAACAAATAGCGGATTATCAAACAAAAGCTTACATCCATGTGGTAAAAAAATGAGGAAATGGCAGAATTTGGCCCACACCGTGCTTGGAGTGGTACTAAACCCTAACAAATCGAGGAAGGTAAGGGTAATAACCCAAGTCCAGCGTTTCAGTATTCCAGACCTCAACACTGTCATAACGACGGACGGCTCAGCCGAACACCCAAGACCACGTGGGCATTGACAACGGCATAACGGGGGCCGGCGACGAGCCGACGGTGATGAATGAGGAACTCATTGCGATAGCATAGTCGCTAAAGGTGAACAAAGCGCCGGGACCGGATGGTATACCGGAATGTTCAGGGTGGTGATGCAAAAGTGTCTGGACGAGGGCAACTTCCCGGATGCCTGGAAAATTCAGACCCTTATGTTCGACCAAAGACAGGGAAGCCACCAGGAGATCCATCTGCATATAGACCTATATGTCTGTTGGATACAGCGGGTAAGGTGCTTGAGAGGGTAATCCTCAACAGACTGACAACGTACACGGAGGGTATAGGCGGTCTGTCTAATAATCAGTTTGGCTTCCTTAAAGGGAAGTCGACGGTGGATGCCATCCTGTCCGTCACCAAGACTGCTGAGGTGGCAATCCAGCGCAAGAGGGAAGTACGAAATTGTGCAGTGGTCACCCTTTACATGAGAAATTCATTCAATAGCGCCGTTTTGGTGGCTATCGCCAACTCACTCCAAAGCCTTCAGGTACTTGTACAAGATTCTTGGAAGTTACTTCCAGAATCGCGTACTGGTATACAATACAGAGGCAGGCCGGAGGTGTGTCCAGATCACCGCAGGCGTCCCACAAAGTTCGATCCTGGGTCCGGTGCTATGGAACACGATCTACGAAGAGGTACTGCGGCTTGAGCTCCCGAACGGAGTGAAGATAGTCGGGTTCGCGGACGACATCACCCTGGAAATATGTGGTGCATCCATCGAAGAGTTAACGGCCTCACACTCCATTGGCATTGTGGAGAGATGGATGAGCTCCAGGCACATTGGAGCTGGCCCACCATAAGACTGAGGTCACGGTGGTGAATAATAGGAAATCGAAGCAACATGCGACGATCAGTGCAGAGTAACTGCACAGTGGAATCGAAGAGGTTCTTGATGTATCTTGGGGTTATGATTGACGATAAGTTGTCCTTTGTCAGTCACGTCAATTATGCTTGCAAGCAAGCCTCTTTGGCTATATCGGCATTATCCTGCATGGTGTTGAATAGCTCGGCGGTGCAAGCGAGCAAGCGTAAACTCCTGGCCAGTGTCGCCCTGTCCATAATAAATTACGGCGGGCCTGCATGGATCACCGCCTTGTGTACCAAGAGCTAGAGAGTACGCACTGGCTTATGTGCCTAAGAGTGGTTAGTGCATACCGAACGGTATCACGTAGCGCGGTCTGTGTCCTAGCGGGGATGATGCCAATAGGCGTGGTCATAAAAGAGGACGGAGAGTGCTTCGAACAACGTGGAACAAGAGGTATTCGGAAGACCACTAGAGCCGCATCCATGGATAAGTGGCAAAAGAAATGGAACTACTCCACCAAAGGACTAATCCCGGAATTAACCGGTGGGTTGGTAGGCGACACGGTGAAGTGAACTTCCTCCTAACACAGATATTGTCTGGCCACGGCTGTTTTAGGCAATACCTGCACAAATATGGGCATGCATAGTCCTCCACATGCAGCGAGTGCGCGGGAGTCGAGGAAATTGCGGAACATGTGTTCTTCGCATGTCCTTGCTTCGAAGGCGTGAGATCCGGCTGACTATTCAGCGGGGATCGATTAGTTCTGCAGACATTGTATAATGATCCGAAAAGTTGCGATGAATGGATCCTTTCGTGCAGCCACGTTTCCGTCAATACAGTCCTTCCTTCGAGACCGTCATAAAGAACGCATCGATTTCGGTCCTGAGCCCACGAACGTTCTGACAGTATATCCGCAATTAATTCGAGGAACGATCCAGGGAGCTGGAAATTAAAGCGGATTCAGGTACCGAAACTTCTAAATCAAAATCATACTTGCCTGAGGTTGCAGGCCGAAAGCCCCCTCTTCCGTCACCAGCCGTAGGTCCGGGACTGTGAAGATGGCAGATGTCAGTAGAAAGCACGACTGGGCTGGGTGGTTCAGGGACTTCCATGGTGCCTGTTTTGAGGTGTACCTGCTCGGAGAGTTTATCGTCGATAGATGAGTTGTTGTCAAAAGTGGAATCGTAAGTGGAATGACGTAATTTATTAAGTTTTTGCCAAGTCAACGGAATTGTAATCCAGATTGCCATGAAGCAGGGCCTAGTGAATGAAACAGGATAGAGTTGTTGAGCTGTGGTGGCATCCCTTATATTTTAGTATACCGATTATGACAGTATGGCGTTAGGCAAAAGTTTAAGGTTTTTTAATACTAATTACTCTCGTTCGACTGAACTTGACTTGACCGTTTGATCAGAACAATTTTTTTGGATTAAAATTTAAACTAAGTGCACTGTAAGTGATTGAATTTTTGTAATTAAAAAGGACTAACTTTTGCTCCCATACAAATCTACATATGAACAGATTCAAAATATGTTTTTTTCCCTTTCCGGGTCCTCAAAAACGGGCAATAAAAAATTTAAATTGTCTTTTATGATTGGAGGCTGGGAACATGGATCTCATTTATATAAAAATGTATTATGAAGGTAATACAAACAGTCATTGCGCCAAAATAGCAAGACCTATTCTGAGCTTTGATTTACAATCGTGTAGACCGAAGTACACTATGAAGCAGCTACAGAATACCTCAGGACATGGAGAACAGACGCTCAGAGAGACAGCGACTTTTGAAGATGGCAGCCCCCCATTCTTTGTCAGCATATGACCATGGTCCCACCAGGGTTTGATACACGTTATTTCCAATGGTTACTCATACCCCAGTTGACACCACGGGGAGGTAGGGATAGAAGTTACTGGACGAGATGCTAAGGATCGCAGTAGGATCTATTTCATACCTGCAGGTACGCGAAGTACCAATAGTTCGCACTGTCCAGTTATTTACCAACCAGTTACCGACCTGCGGACTCTTCGCAGACAATGAGGCTGGCGAGGTACAGCCATGGGCCGATTACAATGGAGACAACTTCTGTGTACAGCAGAGGCCACACCGACCTTGGTCTGGTTGGTAAGGTAAGGTATGTGTTTGAGATGTTAAGGTAACTAAAGCATTTATTTTCCATACAAACGTATGCCAACTCTCAAACGAGTGAGATGACCCTTAAGCCCATTCTTCACCACTAGTTTGAGCGAAATTACAACACTTGATCCAGCTCCTGAGTTTGGAAGAGCTGTTAACTGATATTCAAATACGCATATATTGATATATGGACTTCATCTGGTGTGTAAACGATCGATTGAATTGAATTTTGATATTCTGGGTAGAATTTTTAGAAAGCTTGCGAAATTGTGATCATTCTAGTACTTGTCCACGAAATTGTTTCTATTTCCTCTGTTCCGTTCTCTGGCCTGATCTTTAGATATGAATAAACTTTGCCTTGTTAACATGCACAATCTGATTTTATATCAAGGTAAGCTTCAACCGTAAAAACTTACAGATGCCACAGCGTTGTTGACGAGAGTGTACTAGACTTACTCTCACACTACCTGTTCCTACGACTGAATTTTCAAAATAACCAGAAAATTCACAAGGAAACTCACGCAGTATAAAAATTTTACGCTTGGGCCGTTATTGCCTTCAAAACTTCCAACATGTCAAATTTAGTTCCAATTGCTTTATTAAGGTCTGTATCCGCAATAATCCGGACACCTCAAAACATGAATAAAACATAAATTTCTTGTTTATTTTTGTCGTAGTTGTTTATTTCAGATTCATGTGTTTTAACAATTCGTGAAGACAAAACATAGTTATCCGGTATTTTCATATAATTTTCGAACTTTGCGCTTAACTCCGTCCATTAGGGTATGTACAGACTCTTCAGAAATCGTAGAAGCCGTCTTTGTCCAAATTTGCTGGAAGTGTTTGATGTCTTTGATTCCTTGCTTCTTTTCAGAAAGCTTCCGCTTCATCAGAGCCCGATATTTCTAGATTGGCCATAGCTCTGAGCAATTTGGTGGGTTTGAGGTTTTTGGTACAATGTTCACCATCACAGTTTTAGCATAGTGCCATGATGCCAAATCGGGCCAGAACAAAGGTTTTTCTTAATGACTTTTGATGAAGGGTAGCAATCGCTTCTGCAGACACTCTTTCTGATAGATCTCCTTGTTGATTGTGCCAGTAGTGACGAAAGATTTACTCTTTTTGCCACACGTGCAAATTGCTTGCCACACAAGGTATTTTTTGGGAAATTTCGCTACCTTCTTCGTTCTGAAATGCTCAGCTGTAGCATTTCTGGCCATAGCAGAATAAAAAACCAGCCCTGGAAGCTGCTTGAAATCCTCCAGGACATAAGTTTCATCGTCCATAACATCGCATGCAAACTTCGTCAAATATTCGCAGTACAAACGTCGAGCCCGTGATTTTGCTGCCTAGTTCTGTTTGTCGTTGCTATTTGGAACTGTTTTTACTTCATACGACTTAAGTCCCAAACGTTGTTTTGATTTTTGGACAAAACCAAGCGACATCCCTATTTTACGAGCCACCGTTTGAATGGAGAGATTTGGGTTTTTCGTTAATATCCTCTTCATCTTTCGGTCCATGACAGGATCAGCGCGTCCAATGTTTTTGTCACTTCTCGGTTTCCTCTCCACCGTCAAATGTTCCGAAAATGATTTCAGGGGAGGGCGGGGTCTCAAAACACCATGGAAATATTTCTCTCCTTCAAAAACCTTGTCATGCCAAATTTGTTTCCATATGCTAGATTAGTTCTTTAGTTATGCAGAGTTTTGCAGTTCATTTGGATGAAAGGCCCTTCTTTCAGAAGGAGGAGGGGTCTCAAATCACCATAGCAACATTTCTTGCCGTCTAAAACGTCCACATACTAAATTTGGTTCCATTTACTTGATTGGTTCTCGAGTTATGCTAAAATTTGTATTGCATTTGTATGAAAGCCTCCCTCCCCTCTCTTCCAGATGGCGGAGGAGTCTCAAACTACCATAGAAACATTTATCTTTTCCAAAAAGCTACACATACTAAATTTTGTTCCAGATGCTTGATTAGTGCTCGAGTTATGGAGAACTTGTGTTTCATTTGTATGGGAGCCCCCCTTTTTCAGAGCGCGGAGGGGTTTCAAATCACCACAAAAACATTTCTTGCCTTCAAAAACCTCTACTTCCTAAATTTGGTTCCATTTACTTGATTGGATCTCGAATTATGCAGAAACTGGTGCTTCAGACTGCCGCTCACCCCTCCAGGGTTCTCGAATCACAGTACAAACATATTTTGCCTCCAGGAAATCCCAAAGGCAAAATTTGGTTCCATTTGCTTTATTAGTTCTTGAGTTATTCAGAAACTTCTGTTTCATTTGTATGAGAACCTCCTTCCAAAGAGGAGAGGGGTCTCAAACCACCTTAGAACCAGTTTTTGCTTCCAAAAACTCTTACATGCTAAATTTGGTTTCCTTTGCTTGATTTGTTTTCGAGTCATGCAGAAATAGGTGTTTCATTTTTATGGGAGCCCCCCCCTTTCAGAGAAGGGAAGGGTCTCTAACTATCTTAAGAACCTTTTCCGGTTTAAGAAACTCCTCAAATTTGACAGCCGATCGGTTCTGTAATTTTCGAATCTGTAAGGTTCAGACAGACAGACAGACAGACATTTTTGTATTTAGACCAACCTAATGGTTCAAATATTATGGCAGTGTTGCAATTACACAGGGGGCGCAATTTTGTTCAATTAAGGATTAACAAATTGACGTTATTTTGTTTAAAGATGAACCCATTCTTCTTATCGGTCTACTTGATCCGATTTAGTTTGGTGAAAAACGCATTGAAGTGGTCCATCACTCATACCGAATTGACTTAAAAAAAACTTGATTCGGCAGGGGTTAAACATGTTCGAATTTTACACTTTGAGATAGCATTTCGTCATGAACTGAAGTATCGTCTAAACTTTCAATGAAATTGATAACTTAAAATCACAGATTATTCAACTTTTTTGGCACGATGACTCAACAATTGGCGATGTGGTAACAGCTCTACTATATCAACCAATTATGCAGCGTTTTTTTAGTATTCACATAAACATTGCCTCTAATTCTTCACAGTTCCAACTGTATTGAGAAGAAGTACTTCGAATGGATTAGTGGACACAGTGGATGAGCCGATTCATAATTTCAAACTGCAAATAAAATTATGATTCACAACAAACCGAATACCAAATACTGCACCCCAAACGTTCTCTCCAACAATCAACCCAGCAAACCCACGAGGATCAACCGTGAGGGCAACCTCTGCCAGATTCAGTTCCCGATCACCACGCGATCCGTTCCAAATCATCGCAACCTGGCCGAGAGTGACTGGGGAGATAATAAATTAACATCTTTTAAGCCATCATGAAAGCCAGCCAGCTTCCAGTGTTCGCCGCGCTCCGAGTGCTGCTGGTGTGTTGCAATCAATTCTGTTCCCGATCTTATCTGGCCATGTTTATCATTTGAGCTGCTCGCCTCCTCGAAAGCGGTCCGAAGTCGTCTCGACGATCACATAGATCATCTTGGACAGCTGCCGACCGACGACGATGGGTGAGCAAGGGAGCACATCTTGGTGGTTCCTCTCATCACTCAAAATCCTCCGTGTGTCGGAGGAGGACAAAAAACGCTGCCGTTGGATTTAGCATACATGCTCGTTCAGACGCGGAAAGAGCGGCAAAAACGGATAATCCGGTTTAATGTTACCTTTTTTTCACCTCAACCATCTCCGAATTCAATTCGTGGCCATTGATGATAATGTGGAGAGGACTGAGCCGGGTGGATAAGGGGTATAGCTTTTGATTCAGAAAAATGAGGAATACTCGGATCGATCCACCCAAAGTGATGATGAGCTGAACTGCCTCTCTCCAGGAAACACTTTTCAACTCGAGAAGCAAATGGTAACAAGTTGACAAGAATCGGTTTCTCGTGTACCTTCGAGACATGACGAGCCTCTTGCATCAAGATCGGAACATCTTTCGAAAAACGCCGCACGACGGTTGATCCCAGCTTCAGAAGGCACAATGATGTGTTACTACTATCCATCATTTTACCGCGCCACCAAAGCGGGTCATCGTTGCTGGTTCCATGTCCAAAATAAGAAGCCTTTCGTATTCTTCATCCTGATGTTCTGTTCGGAGCGTTTCCTCCTTCGGAGATTAGATACTCATTTGTTAATGATTTTCGATTGTCTCTCGGTGACCATCTCCATAAATCAAACTTTTCGAAGGTGGCTCCTGGCGATGAATGAATGGCGATGGCCTTCGGAATCTGCCCACGGATTTCGGTTGCTTCACAGCGCGTGTGGATTTTAGCATAAACAGTTGATACCTACTTGGGCAGTTTAAAGGGGATTTCGGGTGGGTGTTGGTTTTGTTTTGAAGAGTTTTCCTATCTGTTGATCTAGCTACTGTTTAGTGGAACGAGCCCGCCGTTTGTCTGAATAAGCGTGAGAAACGGTTCGAGGTTCAGTGTGCAAAAAATAATCAACCGATCCTAGAAATTGGATATCATTCGTCTTAGGTAAACATTAGCGACGATGGATTTCGGAATGCTTTGACATTTCCGATGTTCAGGGTTGTGTGGAAAAATCAGAGTCAGGTTACATTCGGCACGGTGGGAGGTGTCATTCAGAGATGGTTGTCTGCCAGCTAATTAATTATTACCCAGACCAACCAACCGGTGTTTTAACAAGGTTCGAAATCCTTAAGAACTGACCTAACACTTCGTTATCGTGCTCTGTGTCAGACTGTGGTCAGGGTTGACCTTTGAGAAAGGCTGACTTCTGATCCCATTAAAACCAGTTTCTTTGTTGCACAATCGGTACCTGCCACGGGACTGCCCTATGGTATTACTTCGTGGAGGGTCTTGACCATTTGGCCACTATAGAGCCATTTAGTTCCTACTCCTTATCAGTGCCATTTAGCTTTCACCTACCTATCCTCAACGTAATCAAATAGAGTTGTCCCCGACGGTAGATCTACCCTACTCCGATGGAGAAATACCCGGCTGTGGATCCTGCAACCAAACCACGGTGAGCCATGTATCTCCCACATACTGACGCAGTCTACCTCGAATAGTCCCGATTGCAGATCTATCATACTATTGTAAAGAGATACCCAACGTTTCCCTTTCACTTCTTGACTCTTCCGCTATTTTCACTGTAAAGCCGAGTTGATTTTCGGCAGTGCTTTAATAATCGCATTCTACGCACTTCGTCACGACACATCCTATAGATCAACGTTAACTGGGCTGTTATCTGCCCGCTGATGGCGAGCATCTCGCATCGCAATGGTCCGGATCGTGGGCAGTCAAAGACTCACGTGCTCTCATGAACGTCTGCGCACTTCGGACTGAAGGATGACAGCTGCATGTCCGAATCGAGTGAGCTATTACCTGAGTCAGCTATGGCCGGACAGAAACTGCCGTCGAGTAGAAGTTCTACGCTCTCGCGTGCTTCCACTTCATGACCAGATCGACAAATCCGGTATGAGCAAGTGCAGTACATCGACCGTTCACTCCCGTGCCCCATTCATCATTCTCATTTGCCTTATCGGCTCCGCTCTCACCAGCTTCCGAACTCCTCTAATATTTCTGGGCTGATAACATTCACTGACCTCCACGAGTAGATGCCAATTGGGGTCATGCAGGACAATGGCGCATACCTGTCTCCGATGAAATAGTTCCGGTACGCACTCACGACTTACATGGCCATGAGCCTGAACGTACTGTTCAACTTCGCCTGGTTCCGCTTGGTATCCAGCACTGCCACCCTGGTTGGACACCCGTATCTCAGTATCGAAGATGATATAATAGCCATTAAACGGCACAGCATGACATGACTGCTGAGAGCTACCAGTACGTACAGATAATCACATGGCCATGCGATTCTGGCTGGACCTCACTATTGAGTAGCCTGTACGATGCTCCAAGCCTGAACTAGGCAGTCACACTTCGTTTTCGTGGCCACTGATACTTTGCACAATTTTGACACTTGGTTCGTCACCCGGATACTTCAGGTCACGCGTCGTTACGAGGTTCTATAGAGTTACGCCAAGGCCTTCATTTCCACTTGATGTACGATTCTCTCCAGCTCGCTGATCAACCCTGGTTCTGAGACTCTTAGCAGGCTTGCTGATCACCCTTCAGAGCAACTCTCAATCGCGTTATTAAGGACTCGGCATGGCGCATAAGCGTTTGCAGCGTAATCAGCCTCGAGCACCTCTTCGTTTTCTGTTTGAACGCCACTGTCCGAATGGCAAACACCGTAGACTTCTCATTCCGGAAACCGAATTGCATCGTCGATAACCCGTGCTTGCTATCGTCACCCTGTTCGACGATGATCCTCTCCAGGAGTTCTCCGACCGTATTCAACAGGCCTATTCAATGTTGGATCCCCCGGAGGCTTCCCTGGCTTCAGTAGCAACACTAGCTTCTGTATATTTCACCTGTCCGGGAAATGGCCTAGCTCTAGACATTTCTGCAGCACATCCCTGAACATGTCCGGAAATGCACTTTTAGAGTCAGGAATTCCATCCGGTCCGGGTGCCTTCTACACCTTAACCCCTTTTGCCACTGCCACGAGCTTCTCGTTCAAGACTCGCATGCCCACAACATTACTTTACTCTTCCCCTCCATACGGTGTTCGTGGCCACGGCGTTGGATCGTGCGTCAGGAAAAGTCCATCTACGATAACCTTCAGTTTTGCTGGACATGGCTCTGCAGTCATTGTTGGGCTTATGGTAATCGCCATGATAAAACGGTAGGCGTCGCCCCAGGGGTTAACATCAGTGGTTCGTCACAACTCCTTGTAGCAGTTGGTCTTGCTCAGTCTTATCTCTCATTTAAATTTGATCCTGTACGCCCGGAACACCACCCTATGCACCTCTTCTGTCTGATGCGGTTTTAACTCTCGGATACGTCTTCTGGCTCTGGGACAACTAGCGCGAAGGATGTTGAGTTGCTCATTGTGTGTGTTGAGGGGGTAGTCGTGTCTACATGTTCTCCTTTATGGTCAACATCGTGGCACACTCGTTTCTTGATGTTCAATTATGCATCGTCGTTGCTGGACCTCTGCTATACTCTCCATTTGCTCCATTCTTGAGCCGTTTTGTTCCCAACTTCTTTGGTCGGGCCAATTACCTCGCATTTCCTGAGCCATTTAGGTCTCACACTCAGTCTTCATAGGTCAGTCTTCATAGGGTGCCGAAGTCGACCCAGTGGTTCTAGGCGGAGTATAATTTCCAGGACGCCTCAATAACCCGAACTTACTTTGGTTACTTTGCACTGACTTGCAGTGGATCTTGCCAGCGACTCTGGATCGTTGGTCACATCGCCATTTCCTCAGCAGCTCGAACGGTATCCTCATTAATACCCTATCAACAGCATTCCATGTGTCTTCTTCGTGACACATCTCTTCGACAAAATTGTCGACTGTTACGCCGCACATATCCCTGCGCACTTCTTCGAACTTAGGGCGTTCGAAGACAACGCCCTCTGGGCAAAAAGGTGTAGAAGCTTGACCAAACCGATGCAGATACTTGCGGAAGCAACCGTGCCCGCAAAGGAACTGCGTCAGAAAGAAGTTCAACTCTCCATGCATCCTATTCACCCAAGCTGACACATTTAAGATGATCCGGTGAGTCCGCCTTTCTTTCATCGCATTGTCCTCTTGCTGCTACTAAGCCAACGAGTCCGTTCTGACGATTTTTCTCGCATTTCTGGTATCTCTCGGCTGATAACATTCGGCGTCCTCGACCAGGGTGATGCAAATGGGCATCATGACAGCAATAACGCATACTGCCGCCGATGAAATTGTTCTGTAGGCGCTCGCGACTCGCATGGCCATGAGTTGGAACACCCTGTTCAGCGCCGTGACTCAGGCTCCCAAGTAGCACACTACGGTCATAATTAGTTGTAGTTACTTTATTATGACTAAGCAAGTCATATTTAAGTTATCTATGGCAACGAGTGTACTACTAAGGCTGGGGCTTCATATCTCAGTATTGAAGTTGCCACACTCGCCAGAAGTCACCTCTTGCTGCTTCTCGGTCCACCGACGTTCGGCATGATCCTCGCTACCGTATTGATCGGTTTCGCCACCTTTTCGCAGGCGTAGTCGACGTGCGCGTTGAAATTCAAGCGGTCATCAATTACCATTCCCAGGTACTTTAATGCACGGTTTGATGGAATTGCGCGTCCCCCGACGTTGTTGTCAACCATTGCCTCCGCCATCAGCATTTCGACCTTTTCCAGAATATCGCCCGTTATCGTTAGGACGACTTCATCTGCAAACCGGACGATCTCAACTCCACTAGGCAACTTCAGTATTAATACTCCATCGTACATCGCGTTCCAGAGCGTTGGGCCGAGAATCGAGCCTTGTGGCAACCCCGCCGTGACCCTGATAGATTTCTGCCTTTACTCCGTTGCGTACACCAGGAATCTGTTCTTGAAGTAACTACTGAGTATTCTGCACAGGTAGCACGAAACACGCTTTTTGTGCAGTGCTGCGGTGACAGCCTCCCAGCAGGCGCTGTTAAAAGCCTTTTTACTTCTCCCTAGGAGACCGGCGTTTTTCTTGCTTCTGTGTTTCGTTCTTCTGTTCCTTCTCCTTTTCTTCTTTCTGGTTTTGTTTTTTTTCCTTTTCCTTTTCTGTTTTTTTTTTCCTTTTTACAGTCCATTCCATCATCATTCCTATTGCTATCGCCTTTCGGCTCATTCTTCTATTTTCTTAGGTCTTCTTGATCTCCTGGCGAGTCCTTGATTCTTTTCCCTCATAAGGAATTTCGATGAATTTTTGGCGCCTCCTGAGCCTCTGCCGTAGCTGTTCTCGCGGCTTCCACGATAGCTTTCTGAGCTGTTTCTGCTCTCGTCCTGAGCAGCTCGACTGATTCCACTCGCTTTCTCAGCGCCTTTTGCTTTGAGAGAGGGAGGTTGTTTTTTTTTATTTGAGAATTGTCGTCTAGCGCAAAGTTTCTCATTACGTCATTTGTCATTTTGGCAGCGAAGTCTATCTTTCCAAAATGAGGCTCTAGAGAGTTCATCATAATAGTTCATATTAGCGCAGCAATCTATCTTTGTCAAATGAAGCTCTAGAGAGTGGCTGTCTTTGGAAAAGTTTTTTATTGTGACATTTGTCGTCTTTTGAAGTAATCATTTATGTTCCAGATCTTTCAGCAGCGATTAAGCTGTAGTCTATGTTTGTCAAATTAATCTTGAGAGAGTTGCAGTTGCATGTTATCAGATTTATCCACATAGATGGCGTTGCAGTTTATCTTTGCCAAATGAAACCAAGTGCTTAACAAACTCCAGTTTTCAATAATTAGTAACAAAATAAGGAGTGCACAGAAAAATATAGTAAGCGCTAACGTTATTGGAAATTCAACATATTTCAAGGAAAAATATATACTAATACGATACGAGCTCATATCAACTTTTCCCAAGACAGCAACTTTCAAGAGCTTCATTTAGCAAAGATAGACTGCAGCGCCATCTCTACAGCATGCTTTGGAACTGATATGCTAATATGAAAAGACGATTTGTTATGCACTAAGCAACTTTGTTCAAGACCTCAATTCTCTACAATGTTGACTGATGAAGTTCTTAGAAAAACTTCCCTGAGGTGCTCTGCAGAATTTCCCTAGAGCTCTCTGCAGAATTTCTCTGAAGTTCTCTGCAGAATTTCGCTGATCTTCTCTGCATAATTTCTCTCGAGTTCTCTGAAGAACTTCCCTGAAGTTCTTTGCGGAACTTCCCTGAAGCTCTCTGCAGAACTTCTCTGAAGTTCTCTGAAGAACATCCCTGGAGTTCTCTGCAGAATTTTCCTGAAGTTCCTGCAGAATTTCCATCAAGTTCCCTGAAAAACTTCCCTCAAGATATCTGAAGAACTTCTGTGAAACTCTCTACAGAATATCCCTGAAATTCTCTGAAGAAATTCCCGAAAGTTCTCGTCAGATATTGCCTGAAGATTCCTTAAGAACTTTTCAGGAGTTCTCTGCAAAACAACCCTGAGATTCTCTGAAAGACTTCCCTGAAGTTCTCCGAAGAATTTCGCTGAAGTTCTTTAAAGGTTTGTCCCTAAAGTTCTCTGCAGAACTTCCCTAATGTTCTCTGAAGAACTTTTATGAAGTTTCTGAAGATTTTCATGAAGTTCTCTGAAGAACTTTCATGAAGTTCTCTGAAGAACTTGCCTGAAGTTCTCTGCCGAACTTCCAAGAAATTTACTGCAAAATTTTCCTGATAATTTCTGAAGTTCTCTTAAAAACCTTCCGAAAAATCTCGGCAGAACTTCCCTGTAGTTCTCTGAAGAATCTTCCAGGAGTTCCCTGCCAAAAATTGCTGAAGTTCTTTAAAAGACTTACCTGAAGTTCTCTGTAGAATTTCGCTGAAGTTTTTTGAAGGTTTTCCCTGAAGTTCTTTGCATAACTTCCCTGCTGTTCTCTGAAGAACTTCCATGAAATTCTCTAAAGAACTTGCCTGAAGTTTTCTGCAGAGCTTCTTTAAAGTTCTCTGCAGAACTTCTCTGAACTTCTCTAAATAACTTCCCAGAAATTCTCTGATGAACTTTCACGAAGTTCTCTGAAGGATTTACCCAAAGTTTTGTGAAGAACTTCGCTGAAAGAGTAACCCGAAGTTGACAGAAGCATGTACCAAAAATACCAATGTTGGGAAAGTAAAATAACGAACTAATATCAAATAATTATCAAGTTTTGTTATCCCAGTTATCATTTTGAACTCACCTGTTATCGCATAACAAATATAGTTATCAACATTGACAAATTTTGATATCATCTGTTAAAAAAAATGTAAAGAATATTTTATACGAATTTTACTGAATTCTACCAGCAAGCTGACGAATGCTGAATAAAACCAGCATACTTCAGTTATTATTGTATGAATTTGATATCATGTTGATAACATCATTTGAAATTATCTCAAGAAATTTGTTCTTATCACAAAATTTGTTATTCAAATGATAATAAAAGGAGCTCATATTGTGATATCCAGCGAATATTAGTTTGCTATCGCTTTTGTTATTTTGGCTGTTTATTCAGCCTAAATGAAAATATATTTAGTGATCATACACTGATAATCAGATACTAGAACATTCTATCAATTCAATATGAGCCTTTCAAATGTGCTATGAGCATTTAAAAATAAAAACCCAGATATTACAAAAAGTTCCCATGAACACTAGCACCAATAATAAGTACACCATTCAAAAAGCTCTGACCCCTCGAATATCTTTTTTGGAGATGCCATCTTGCTATATATCAATAATCTCGAGATCCAGAATATACAGTAAGTTTACAAGCACAATAGCGCCATGGAGTGAGATAGTTCTGAACTGTTGAGTAGAGCATCTGGAAGCTAATAATCTTACCCCCTAACTTTCCTGAAACAGCAAATTTATACACGATCTTGATCTAAAAATACAGATAATTCATCAATGTTCACATGCACACTAGCGCCACGCCACGGACGTATTTGGAACTAATGTTAACACCAACCTGCTATATGTCAAGGATCTCAGGATTCGGGTTATAAAGTACGTTTACAGGCACACTAGTGCCGCGTAGTGAGATAATTCTGAACTTTTAAGTTTACCATTCTGAAGGTCTTGGCCTACTGAACAATTTTGCTCGAGGAAGTAACTTCCTATATAAGAAGGATCATCCGATATTTTCTGATGTAACAACAAATGTCAATCCCCATATAAATATCATTTGAGACCATCATCAAGGGAATCCACGCATGCCGGAGGGCTTACTGTACTCCGCTGTTTGTTTGCTAAAATATGCTGCTTTTCAACGGCCATAACTTTTTCTGGTGAAGTCGGATAGACACAATGTCTTGTGTAAAGTTGTTTGTTAAAATCTGGAAAAATGTCTCTGGAGCATTTACATTTAAGCTGAGGTAGTTATTTAAGTGGTTCTCAAAATACATCAAAATTTTAATTTTTGATGCCGATTTCTGAAGAAAAATGCAAATCACATTAGGTCAAAATACGATATTCCGTGGTTTTTTGACTCAAACTAACGGAGACTAGCATGGAGCTTTGGGTAACAAGACTTTTTTAGGATTTTTTCGACAAATGTTATGTAACGGAAACCCCGGAAAAATTACCTCTCATGCGGCATGGGAATGTGATGATAAGTGCAAAGATGATAAGTTTAAATTTCCAAGATGGATAGTTCCGAAAATGTTCCAGGTAGCCCAGAGAAATAAAAAATTGAAGAAGAAAGAAGAAAATAATTGTGTGCAACCGTTCGTGGTCTGGGCCAAAACTTGCTAAAGTGTTGGGTTTTCCCGAAATACAGTGTGGCGTATACAGAGAAACTTTGTCGACGGATCGCAAGCCTAAAAGCAAGCGTCGGGCGGGAACTGTCAACCGTCAACTGTGGAACAAAGTCATTAAGAACATTAAGGCAAACCCCAACACCTCAGACCATA
Source organism: Aedes japonicus (assembly GCA_034211315.2). NCBI lineage: Eukaryota > Metazoa > Arthropoda > Insecta > Diptera > Culicidae > Aedes > Aedes japonicus. The sequence continues at coordinate 5,224 of JASCZW010003299.1, read as the reverse complement.
ATTTGGCCAAATAGTTTCGAGCCGCACGCAGTACCGTGCAACGGATTCGTCTCCGGGAAGGCTTCAAGTCATACCGTGCTTGTAGACAACCAAATAGGGATCAAAAACAGAACAATGTGGCCTTGCCAATCCTTGCCAGAAAACTGTGTGATCAGGTGTTAATAAAATTCAATGGCTGTCTTCTCATGGATGATGCAACCTATGTAAACGCCGATTTCAAACAGCTACCGGGACAAACGTTTGACTTGGCTACGGTTCGGAGAGATGTTCTTGCCAAATTCAAGTTTGTTGTTGTTTGTTGTTAAGATATGCTGTACAGTACGGAATATCTCTAAAAGCTAATTTTACAATTCATCAGATCCCACAATGAGCCTGTCATGTTTTGGCCAAATCTTGCAAGCTATCATACAGTAAAACAGTGCTACAGTGGTATGAAACCAGTGGGATTCAGTTTATACCCGAAGAACTCAACCCACCAAACTGTCCCCAGCTCAGACCGATAGAGAAATTTTGGGCTATTATGAAGAGGAAACTGACACTGTACCGGTCTGATAAATTTTAAGAAGTTCCGGTCCCGGCCATTTTCTAGGCAGGTGATATAAATTTCCTGGAAAAATGTTGCAAAAAGATTGCATATTTCTTTCGAATTGGTCAGTACGTTCATCTAGATGCATGGGTGATGGCAAATTGTCAGACTTCAATTTTGTTTTAACGTTCTAAAAGGATTCCCATGTAACACACAAAACATCTTTTTAGAATGATTTATAATTGGTTGAATTATAAATGTATTATAAACGTATTGCGAAACATATCAAGTTTGAAGCGGTTTGTATTTCTATTTCTATTTCACTTTGACAAACGGTCGTACTAAAAATAATTTTTCAAATGCTGCAAGTGATTAATACTTTAATATTGTTTTTGAAAACATGGTTCCATACATTTATAATACATAAACAGGACAAGATTCTATGGGCAGTTCTATATATTGTTGAAATTACATTACCACAACCATGTTTTGCAAAACGTGTTCTTATTTCTCATTACGATGAATTTGTTGTACAAGATCGTGGTTTTACTGCCAACGGGAAAGAAATCATAGATACTCAGAGTTTATTTCTCAACAATCTGAGTTGGCTTAGCAAAGAAGCTGCAAATCTGTCACGCCAAGGGCAAGTGTTCAAATCCCACGCTTGGCGATATTATATTTTTCGATGCGGATATTTTTTTTCCATACTATGTTTTATAAGGTTTCACTTTTTGCACTTTTTGCGTTATATAAAAGTACGAAATAAAGTATTATACACCTAAATTTATAACCTGTTTTTGTCATTTAACAGTGCTTTCAACTTGTTTAATACAAGCTGTGTTGCTTGGGTTTAGGGCACAACTTTATTTCCTTTTCAGTTTTAGTGTTATACTCTTCAAATGTGATGTCCATGGCTGAATTTAGTTGATTACAAGCGTCTAAATATTGGAATTGCCATGATGTCATATTATTTTTAATGGAACTTCTTCCTGAATAATTCCGAAAAGAACATTATAGAAGACATCAACAGCAATTCCAACATTTCCTTCATTCCATAGTATTAGCCAGTGAACACTACTTAATCTGCATTTAATATTTTCATATGCGTTGGGGTATATAAACATTTCCTCGAATTCACAGTCGTTGGGTCTTTGAGTTTCATAAATAGAGAGGATTTGATTTCTGTGTGAAATGCTTCATTTTTCCATAAGAGATTCAATGATTCATTCACACATAAATCTTCGTGATCATTGGTCAGCAGAACGTCCAAGTAACGGTTCTGCTGATTTTTAATTTGACTAAGACCTAAATTAGCAGTTTTTTCGAAAACAAACTGCATTTTTGCATTGTCCGCAACGACTGGCAGTAAGATGCTTTCATTTTCAGAGTCCTGAAAAAAGTATCTTTGGTTAAAGTCACCGTAGATGTTAACTTTAGACTCATGAGGTAATTGTGATGCAATTTGTTCAGCGTTTTGAGAGAAAAATATTCATAAACAGATTTATTTGCACGATCTTGTGGAAAAAACGCGGAGGCAAAAACGTGTGTTCTGCTAGCGATGCATAATTTAACCCAATTCTTTGAATCTAGTCGCAAAAATGATTTATAATTTGAAATTGGCTGAAACTGCTTCACCAGACTTTTTCTGGGACTCATGAAAATTTCGGTCGCCTCTAAATACGTTAAAAGTAGTTCGAATTTTTTTTTCGCTTCGAACGCTTTTATGTCAGCCTGATTCAGTAACTAAAATTACCAAAAAGGATGAGCCTAGTAAATTTTAATAGATTTCTTCCTTTTTTGTTGTGCCTTTCATACGCTTGAAATGTTGACAATAAATAAGAATTTCAGTTGAATTATGTTTTACCGAAGATATTCTTGAAGGTACGTCGGTTATAAAAAAATACTAACAACATCTTCTGCTTATTTATCTAATCAATAAGTTATGGAAAATTCTGATATGCATAATGAGAAGTTCACTAACCACGAGGTCTGAACATAATTTACGCTTCATTTAAATGTTTAAAATGGCTTTTGGAAAAAAAAAAAAAAAAAGCAAAATGGGGACCCCATCAGAAGCGTATAACATAAACATAACAAAACTACAACAAACCTTGTTAAGACTAACTGATTATGATATAAATTTGTTAAAGACATTTTCGTCTGCATAATTGTTTAACATATTTATAACAAATTAAGATATAATGCCCTGGGAGACACAATCTTCGTACAAAAATAAATTAATTCTTACACTAGCTGATATGATTTTCGCTTAATCGTAACAAAACTGTAACAAAGTTTGTTTTGTTTTTGTTATATCTGTATCATAGTTTGCTATAATTTTATTTCCTCTTGAGGATTTTTTGTTACAATTTCTGTTATTTTAACAATATCCGCGATCAGAATTCTAACAAGTGCTATTATAAAAACAGCGTAGCTGAATAACAAAACCTGAAATAATTTTGTTGTTTCCTTCTGGTCGGGGAGATGGCTCTGAAATACTCAAAAATTTGTCGACGTGGCTTATGAATAACCCTCTATGCCTTGTTCAGACTACGGAGTTGTAACATCTAAGGTGTGACGATTGCAAAATATTCATGCATCATCAAAACAATGGCTTATGGTTCTTCGAATATTTTGTGTTACGAGACTAGGAAGGGTTTGTGACAAACAACTAGTTGGCGTCATCGAACTTGTATGCCGTCACAACTTCATTGTTGCACGACGAGAGGCTTTGCGTTGAAAGTGAACATGTTTCTCTCTCATGACATTGCACAGTGGTCCAGTATGCTACTTTAGGCGGACATGACCTTATTGTACTACAATTTGTATGAAATTATTTTTTTCTTGCATTAAACGCAAGAGTGACGTATACTCTAACTTTTTTATGAGCCAATATCGTGAGATGATATGTTGAGCAAAGTTGTAGAAATTATCATAGTGAAAAACTGTCTAGCTTCAAAGCCTACTGCGATAATTCCGAATTTTAGTAAATAATCGTTTTTCGACTAAAAGTCACTCATTTTTAACTTTTACCAGCTTACTATGTTCTACAAAGTTGTTTGTTTAGACATTCTTTACAATTTTGCTGAAAACACCATAGTTGTATTTCTTCTTGTTTTCATTTTATATTAAATTTTCAGTTAAATTTACGCCATACTATAGACCTTACAACATGAAATGGAGTACCTGAAAAAATATGGCATACCATAACTTGATTCAACACACCTTAGAGTACGTTTAAGGAAAATTTGGGAACATACAGTTTTCAATAAAAACATAAATCAAGAGCTCAAATAGAATAAAAAACACAAGAAATCATAGCTATCTCTGTTCAGTATATGACAATCACCACGTGTTTTCATGAGAAACGCTTAATAGGATATTAGTTAATTTTATTAAGTTTCGAGCTTCTTCAGGTAACTCATACTGCGTCTCACCACGAGTTGTACGTCTGTTGATAAGTGAGTTTACGGGATCGGAGTTGAGAAGTAGCCACACTTAGTAACTGAAAATTTACTGTAAAATGAAAATAAGAAGAAATACAACTACCGTGTATTCCAGACAAAATTGTAGAAAATGTCTAAACAAACAACTTTGTAGATTGTAGCAAGCTGGTAAAGTTAAAAATGAGTGACTTTAGTCGAAAAACGATTATTTACTAAAATTCGGAATTATCGCAGTAGGCTGACGTTGGAGCAAAATATGTTCTACAAAGTTTTTCACAATAATGAATTTCTGCAACTTTGCTCAACATATCATCTCACGATATTGGCCTCATAAAAAGTAGAGTATACGCCACTCTTGCATTCAATGCAAGAAAAAAATCATACAAATTGTAGTACAATAAGTTCGCAACAAGTTCTCACAAGTAACCAAAGCTCTAATATCACAAATTTCCTTTGAAAACCTCAGATCCGCCTAAAGTAGCATACTGGACCACTGTGCATCGAAGGCAACAGACCTTGTCGCTACTGTGGTTTATATTGCTTGACGATGACTTTTTCGACACTGCTCGAGACACCGAAGTGGCCAGTGTTATAATTCTTGGGAGTGACAGAATATTAAATCTAGGGTTTTTTTCATTAGGGCGAATCTACAATTGAGAGATTCTCTTCGGGCTCGCTCTCTTTCATTCATAAACCAATCATCCTTTACGTTTTTCATTCTACTATTTGTAGGTATGCTAGCCAACACTGTTATGTTTCGATCTGTACTAAAGAATGCCTCGTAAGTTTTATAATGGCGCTGTAATGAATGAAAGAGAGCGAGCTCGGAGAGAATCTCTTAATTGTGGATTCGCCCTAATGAAAAAACCTACAAAATAGAGGGTGAGGGTGGGAAATTGGAGTAATTTGGGTTCTGATATATGATGAGATATGGCAAAAATGTTGACACCTCAAATTATGGAACATATGCTCGACATTTAGCCCCTAAGGTTGGTTTTGTCACGCCAGAGAAGAAATGAGCCCTACATATCGAGCCAACACATGAGCGGAGACTAACGGCTTTACTTCCTGCCGAAGAAAAGGTGATCAGAGATTTTCGCTTCAGAAAATCCCGACGACGCCGACGAGAATTGATACCAGACCGATTGAGCTGAGAGGCAACCACACTCAATGTTTTTTTCTACAGGAAATAAGTGCTACTTGTTGCCATTTGGGGCTACAATTTATCATGCAATATAATTTACGTGCTACA
>JASCZW010003298.1:0-36051 GCA_034211315.2 Aedes japonicus | reverse complement strand
AATGAAGAGCGAAATCATCTCCATCGATGGATCGAGCCGAAGAAGAAACACGTGCCGCTGAAACAGGACACAACTGTTATCATTATTTTTCAATTATCAAGCATTACCAGGTCGACATTCGGTTAAACCTTTGAACGATTCGCCTAATGAACACTGCATCTTCCGTTGCTGGGGCCACGGTCACATGTGTGATCAAACATGGAAGTGCGAAACATAAATCAAAACGTAATATCTCTATTCAACCCTTTCATTTACATTTTCCAGTTGGCGTTTGGCCAGTCATATTCCGCTATAAGTTGGCGTCTGCTGTTGCTGTTGCTGCAACCGAACCAACCCCGGAAATCCATGCATGGCATTATGAAAGGACGTGATCTCTCCACCCACTAATTTAGAGACGGCTGGCCGCAAACTTAGAACCGTTAGCGCTGACTCCAGCTCAGCTGGTGGCTTTTGCCCGGTCCAAACACACACACCCACCCACCGCACCTCACATGATTTGGAGACGACTGAAATAGCAGCTAGTGGAAACTACAAAAACATACACAAAAGTCAGCAGTATGGGCAGAATGGGCAGAATGGGCAGAACCGTCGCGCAGGGACCGACCGGGGACCGAAATGGGGGAAATATTTATGAATCTCATCTAGATTTCTCCGGCCAGAACGGCCCACACTCACATGGTCGGCTCGCCACCGCACACCGATGGGACCGGACCGCGCCGCAGTTTGGAGTCCGGATATGAACAAAAGGAAAGAAAACTCGTATCTCAAACTGCTCATCCTGTCCTGCCAGAAGCTGGGAGCGGTTCATCCGAGAGGAGATTTTCGGGGGAAAAAAATTGACTATTTATTTGAATGTTGACTTAAGCCATTAGGCTGTGCCGATGTTCAAAAACAAAAACCATATTTGCGAATTTGCAAAGGAAATTATGGTTGGGTGTATTCCAAAAACTATCTTTGAAAAGTTTCAGATATTTTTGAAATAGTTAAGCTATCAACTTGAAGTTTTGTATGGGATTTTGACTTTTTCAGTTTTTATTCAAAGAAGCAAAAACACGAGGCACTCTCTCATTAAGCATTTGAAACTCACCGTGCTTAACGTGAGTTTGAAATAACAAAGTTATTCAATTTGAAGTGCTGTTTAATTTTGTACAATAAATTGACACTTTTAATCTTGGTGCTATATAGATTAAACCCAATTGTTCTGTTATTTTGTAGAAAAAGCTGAAGAACTGAATGAAATAAATTTTACTTTGATCGGATGCCAGGAAGTGTTCCATTTTACCCGATTTCCCCTCCTACATGCATAAACTCAAATACCATGCGGTTTTGAAGATCAGCGCCAGTCAAATTACTCACGTGCACTGTCCTTATAAAAAAAAACATGTCCGTAAAATCGAATAATGATGGTTTCGTTTAAGGTTGACCCCAGAAAATGGTCCATTTCCCTCGATTTTCCCCTCATACTTGAAAAAATCTTATCTACCACGCGGTTTAAAAGAAGACTCATAAAGAGTTAATAATCTATTTAAAAAAAAAAGGAAAATGATCCATAAAAACAGCAAATGTTTTAATTTTTTTTTATACAGCAAATGTGATTTATTTTTTATATCAATGTAAGCAATGAAGTATAAAAAATGTACCTTTCAAATATATAGAGAATGATCGATAAAACTGTACGAATAACCCATAAACATATTACAAATGGTCTATAAAAAGTTCATTATCATAACCTAAACTTGTAAAACTGGTCCTTAGAATGTAACCGTTGCGAACTAAAATATATGAATCTGTTTGTCTGAACCTTATAGATTCGGAGACAACTGTACCGATCAGCGTGAAGTTTCTGGGGCCGGGAATGGTTCTTATGATAGTTAGGGACCCCCCCGCTTCTCGAAAGAGGAGCTCTCATACAAATTAAACAGAAGTTTCTGGATAACTCGAGAACTTATCAAGCAAATGAAACCAAATTAAGCATTTGGGTTTTTTTGGAGGCGAAAAATGTTTCTATGGTGGTTTAAGACCCCTCTATTCTCCTAGGAGGGGGGCTCTCATACAAATGAATCTGAAATTTCTGCATAACTCTAGAACGTAGCAAGCAAATGGAACTCCTCCATCTGAACACTACATAACTCGAGAACTAATCGAGAAAATAGAACCAAATTTGGCAGGTGGGAGTTTTTGGATACAACAAATGTTTCTAAGGTAGTTTGAGACCCCTCCCTTATTATGAAGGGATGGCTCTTATACAAATAAAACACATTTTTGTTTTGCATAACTCGAGAGCTAATCAAACAAATGGAACCAAATTTGACATGTGGAGGTTTTTGAAGACAAAAAAATGTTTCCACGGTAGTTCTGAACTCTTTCCCTCATTGGAATGGGGGGGAGGTCCACCGACAAATGAAACACAAAATTTCAACCAAACATGATAATTCTTCCTACTGTTATGAACATTTGAATGCAGGAGTTTTTGGGGCTGGGGAAGGTTCTTACGATGGTTAAAGACTTCTCTCCCTTCTGGAAGGGGCGCTACCTCCCAAAGGAAACTGAAATTTCTGATTAACTCGAGAGCTTATCAGGCAAATGGATCCAAATTTGGCATGTGAGAATTTTTAGAGAAAACAAATGTTTCTATGGTGGTTTGAGATTCCTCCCTTATCTGTAAACCCAAGTAACAATTTTGGTTTATAAGGATTCTGAAGAGCATGAATTAGACTTCAAGAATGCTATAAAACCATGATAAAACCAGCAATGTTCCTTGGGAGAGATGGTTTTTATACAAATGAAACAATAACTTGATAACTAATCAAGCAAAACTTTGGCGTGTGGAGGTTTTTGAAGGCAAGAAGTGTTTCTACGGTGGTTCGAGACACCTTCCCTCTCTGGAAATGGGGGCTCTTATACAAATTAAATACAAATTTCAACCAATCATGAGGATCATCTCTTCTGTTGTGATCATTTGAAAGCAGGAGATGGGTCGATACTCCTTCCCTTTCTAGAAGGGGGGCTCCCATATAAATGAAACACCAATTTGTAAATAACTCGAGAACTACTCAAGCAAATGGAACAAAATTTGGCAACAGGATACGGCGTAGTTTGTCAATGAAATGATTCCACACAGAAAGATAAAACATGGTAGAAACTAAATATTTGAGGGTATAAATAAAAGCACACCAACGTTTAATTTAGCAGAAATTACACACATAAGCAAACGAAAATATTCAAACAAAACTCATTCCTAAAAAATACATAAAAGCACCAGTTCGATAATATTTTCATTCATACAGTTGCAAACAGCAGCAGCAAGGCTAGCACCGGGTAGATAAGGAGTGTATCGAATATAAGCTATCCACAAACATTTGCATTGTACGCATGTATTTGTGATGGTTTTTTATGCTCTGAACACTGCATGCTGTGCGTTTGACTGTCAGCTTTCTTTTGTGTACTTGTTTGTGCGGTTCAAATTCTGCGTTTTCAAAATGTCGCGTATTGAAAAGGAAGTGAAAATTAAGGTTCTGGACACATGGCTAAGTGAGAAGGGTATTACTATGCGAAAATTGGCGAAGTGGTTTGAAATTCATCATGCTAGTGTTAAAACCATCATGAATAAGTTTGGGGAACACTATTCTTTGGATGAGCTACCAGGAAGAGGCAGAAAACCCGGTTCTTCCAACCCGAAACTGGAGCAGAAAGTGGTATCTCTAATCATGAAGAACAAATCAATGTCAATACGTGATTTGGCCAAAAAAGCAGGAACGAGTGTCGGAATGATCCAGCGTATCAAGAGGCGAAACCACCTGAAGACCTACAAGAAGCAGAAAATCTCGAAACAAAGTGCAGAACAGAAGAAGCGAGCAGCAACAAGGGCCCGGAAATTGTATTCGCGTCCTTTGCAGCGTCCGGATGCATGCGTTTTGATGGACGATGAGACCTATGTAAAGGAGGACTCAAAAACCCTTCCAGGTCCACAATACTTTACTGCCATCGTTGGAGAGGATGTGAGCGATGCGGACAGGTCGATTCAAGTGGAGAAATTCGGTCGAAAGGTACTGGTATGGCAAGCAATATGTTCCTGTGGTTTGAAGTCAACCATTTTTTACACTACCGGAACTATAAATGCGGAAATCTATCGATCTGAGTGTCTCCAGAAGAGATTGTTGCCTTTATATAAGAAGCATAGTACACCTCCACTGTTTTGGCCGGATTTAGCGTCGGCTCACTATGCCAAAACCACTCTCAATTGGCTTGCGGAAAAGGGTATAGATTTCGTTGAGAAAAATATCAATCCACCAAATTGCCCTCAGCTTCGACCCATCGAACGTTACTGGGCAATCGTGAAGAGGGTCTTCAAGAAGACTGGTAAGGCAGCTGGGAACATGCAGGAGTTCAAAAAAATTTGAGCTCAAGCGTCCAAAAAATGCGATGCAACACTTGTCCGGAACTTGATGAAGAGCATTCGATCCGAAGTTCGAAAATTCGCGAAGGAATAACTTAAATTTCATCCGGTCTTCATTATGCTCAAGTTTAATCTCGTACAATAAAGGATCAATTTTTTGTATGAATAAAATATCTGTTTTCAACATAATTTGAAAGAAAGTTTGTGGATAGCTTATTTTCGATACACTCCTTAAATCGGCAATGATCCATATTAGGTGTGAAAAATTAACCACAAACTTTTAAAGATGGCCTATAGCAAATGAATTTTGTTCATTTAAAATAATAGGTATGATCCATACATTATTGCAGAACTATTCCAATTTTGGGTTCAATTTTTGTTAAATTCTGGCCACGGAGCAACTGATCCTTGACTGCGCTACTACTCAAGTTTATTAACATGTCCGTTCCTTTAGCTATACGGCCTAAATATTGCTCAATATGAAAGATCGCGTTGCTGAAGATTTACAATTTTTCAGAAAGCTGACTTACTTTTGCGATCTCACGTTTTTTACGACCGCAACTGTGAGACATGTTTCCCTACACACTACCAAAATCTCGTGTAAATATCTGTCCCTGAGACCGACACATGCAAGCGTCCTTAAGCGCATAAGAATGTGTTGAAAGAGATGAGTAAATAAATTCAAGCGAACACATTTTTTGTCGAATTTCGTATGTGTCAGTTTCAAGAAACATAATTTCACACGAAATCTTTACTTTACGTCCCCCGACTATTACGTATTCCGAGACTATTACTTTCCCCGACTATTTACAAACATGGATTAGGTCTCGTGTAAAATTCATAATTTCTAAGTGTGTAGAAACTTGGTAAAGAGCACCCGAGCATGTGAACTACTGGTCAAACATAAGACTTGATCAAACTGGTATTTCAGATAATTTTTACTTAATGATGCCGGGCAAACGCTTCTTAACGCACCATCGCTCGTCGGACCTAACTACAAGGAACATCCTAACACTTCGAATATTGAAATCATCGCCCGCTTTCTACCGCCTAAGTGCTTAAATCCTCAACTGCTCAGCAGGCAACATTGGCATTTCTAGCACTTGGAGCACTCACATTATTCAATATAGCGGTTTGATCATGCCAAAAGCTTATCAATCACTTATAAGTTGATTGAGAACATTCTTACTGGAGGTTTCTTGAAAACCAATGTTTGGCAAAATTGTAGTTGAGAAAATTTTCTACATGAATAAATATTGAATGAAAAGTTTGCTTTCTGCATAACGTTTGCATAAAGGAAAAAGGACAAAAATTGCTGATTTTTCATAGGTTTACCCGTAATGACAAAACTACTCATACAGCATCAATCATAGTCACCCATGAGTCAGCAGACAAAATTTGACAGCTCTATCAGTCGAACTTTAGCCGTGATGGCAAAAACAGTGGAGCAACTCCGTTCAGAAGTGTGCGCGTTTAAAGAACGGCACCCCGCCGCTTCGAAAACGGACATCGTTCCGATATCTTGGTACTATTAGACAACAATCAGAGCATCGAAAGAAAGTCGACCCTGAGCGACAAGAAGCTGAAGAGGAAGACCGAGGGAAAAGTGGCTACATCGCTGCGTACGCTTGGCCGGGAGGTCGGTTCAACCGGCCAAACAGTGAAAAAGTACCTGGCGAACATGAACATACATGTCAGGAAGCGGAAGTCGCGTCCACTGGTTTCGGAGCTGCAGGAAATGACACAGCGGCAGCGGCTGAATAAGATGGCCAACTCGATTTTCCCGGCGAATCGCGACGTGTCGGTGGTGATAGACGACGAGACCTATCTGACCCTGGATGGCAACGACTGGCAGGGCACTTCGTATTTTACTTCCCCACACGAAGGAAGTGTGAAGTTTATTTCACACACCAAGTTCCCACGAAGAAGGTACTGCTGTGGCTGACAATCAGCGAGAAGAGGATGTCAAAGCTGCTCTTCTTTCGCTACGGACTGACTGTGAACGGGGAAATTTATAGTACGAAATGCCTGCCGGAAGTTGCGTCGTTCATCAAGAAATACCGTAAGGGAAGGTCCATTAATTATATCACGCAGTAAGGGGGAGGGGGTTTGGGAAAACGTGACGATCCATACAAAAAAATTTGATGGTCCATACAAAAAACGTGACAAGGGGGGAGGGGGGGTTTACAAAAAGTCAATTTTTGCGTGACGTAATTAATGGACGTTCCCTAAGGGCAAAGACGCGGTGTTCTGGCCGGATCTGACGTCGGCCCACTATTTGAAGCGATCGTTGGAGGAGATGGAGCGGCTGAATATCGTGGCTGTGGTGACCGGCGTCTTTCTCTCTCAGATACGGGAAGCTTTTACCAATACTATTATATCACAAGCTCTCGTCCATTCATCATCAGCAATCGATATTCAAACACGCACACAGTTTGGTCATCGTTTCACTCTCTCGAACATTCCCGATTACCAATACAACCGAACCGTGGTCGGAGACCAATCTGTTCGAATGTGCAAACTTTACCACTCGGTTCGACAATTGCTTCATACAAGGCTTCATAGCTAGTTTTTATACACAGGAAAAAGTTTAATAGTTAATTTTACCATTCAGGAGGGTTAGGATAACTATAGCAGTATAGTGCTTTTGAACCGACTATGACCATGGTTAATTTAATTGATTTCACATTCACTATAATGTTATAATAGTCCTTGTAACCATGACCATGTACCAATAATACCATGAACGTGGTGAATTCGACAATTTTCATGGTTAATGTAAACATTTTATGTAATAGTCATCTTGACCATGATTCTGTCGATACAACCATGAAATTATTTTCAGTGTAGTAAAGTTTCACTTTATCATTGAAATCCATACTTTTTTCATTTGGTGGAATTGGACCCTACATATTTCAATGGGGCGATAAATGTCAGTTCAGGGTCTATTGTTTTGATTATACTTCTCGCGCATTTCGTTAGCAAGTAATCAGGTATGTTTCTTTATTTATTTAATATTTTCCATTATCTACTACATTACCCTCTAATGTTACTCTCAAGGTGCAATCATGGCAGGCTGATGCTACTGGAAAATTGCATACACAAAATTGTGGTCAAATAGGTTTGGTCGTTTGATGATCTCTCTTCGTCGTTATCCTTTTGAGGTGGATGCTTGCGGAATCGGATTCACGACCAGATCAGCGTCAGAACAATCAATCGGTGGAACATCAACGGTACTGCAGTGTGAGGTACATATGACGCTGGGATGCTTGAGAGGAATTAGGAATTAGATTATATAGTTTAGTCGTCAGTGTTGGTACCCCTGAGGCAAACGGCATCATGTACCGAACAAGCATGTACTGTTCTTCATTTGTGAACGATCATCGGATTAGGTAGGTTGAGCATACAATGTCGGGGGTGATTCCTTACGGAAAGAATAAGTAAACTTCACATTTGGCGAACGTGACAGATCTTCGTTAACACGCGGAGAACTAAAAAAAAACGGAACCTGTTTTCTTTTATTCTTTACGGTAGGAATCACCTCACGACATCAACTTTGGAAAAATAAACTTGAAATTTAGATAAGCGAATTGATAGCAATAGTAATGGCGACAAGTTGTTTTGCAAGAGAGGCGTAGCCCTGGCAATGTTTGTTGTCTCCCGTTGAGAAAAGTAGGAAGTGCTTTCATAGGAAGCAGCAAGAGCCGATTTTGTTGTTTTGTCATGCCACAAATGTCGAACTGGTAGCTTGCATAGCGTTGTTTGCCATAAGACAAAGTCTGGAAATGTCCACTAGCGGAATAGCTGATCAGTTCTGTTATTTTGTGGGACAAATGTCAAGTCGGGGCTCGCGATGTGTTTGGCAGAATTCAGACACACTGGCAATATAGTCATGGTTAACAGACTCCGATTTTGTTGTTTTGCACCACAAATGTCAAACCGACAGTCGCAGTGCGTTGTTTGTCCAAGAGTGAATCCCTGGCAATTTCCACTTGTGAGATAATTTTTGGTTTAGTTGTTTTGTTGGGCAAATGTCTAATCGGAGCATAGCATAGCATACTTTACGTATTGCCAAAATCATTTTCCACAAATGTCGGACCGATAGCCTGCAGTGCGTTGTTTGCTCACGGAAGAATCCCTGGCAGTATCCACTTGCGATAAGACTATTTGGTTCTGTTGGTTAGTTAGGCAATTATCAGAACGAAGCTATAAATAGACAGTTTTGTTTCTTACTAAAACAAAGTAGCAGCATCAGATTCCGACCGATCACTTAAAGAGTGTTATTTGTCGAAGAGCGAAGCCCTTGCATTGTTCTTCCACAGACAAGCTGATCTATTATTTCTTCCTGTGACGATGTAGCTTTTAAATCGTTTCTGGATCGTTGCTCGCAGACATCAAGTAGAAAATTGTTACAAAATTGTGTACCTATCACTACTTGAGGTATTATAACGGACCTTTCCCCTTGAAACCAAAATTTCAGAAAATGGATATCGGAAAATACGTCCGCGCCTCACAGGAGAACGATGACCAGCCACCAGAAATGGGAGCTGAGGTCGAAGTTGTTAACGAACAAACGAGAGAGGAAGATGAGATCGATCAGGGTGACCTGGCGCAGAGGTTTGCTCAGCTCGAGCAAACGGTGTTGAGGTTGGCAGAAGCTTTGCTGAAGAATCAAAGAAAGGAAGTCACCACCTCATCAACTGACTCTTGGATCAAAGACCGCTCAACCGCAAGGAGCGACACAGTAAACATTCGCTGGGAGCATCTCAAGCCGTTTCCACGAGACGTTCCATTGTCTAAACTATGGGAAACATGGAATCGATACCTGGAAACATTTGAAATTGGCGCGGAATTTAGCAATGCTTATACGCCGGCCGATAGACGCCGCTTACTATATCTGGCAATGGGTGAAGAAATGCAGGCAATCGTGCGAGCCGCAGACTTGCGTCCACCTCTTGACGCAGCCGGCTGCTTTGCTGATTTTGTTCAAAACATCGATAACTATCTCAAGTCGATGTCAGACCCCGCCGTAGAGCACGAAGCGTTTATGAATATGCGGCAGCTAGATGGTGAGTCAATCGTTCGGTTCCATACTCGCTTAGTCGAGAAAGTCCGTCTTTGTGAGTACAGTCCGTCAGACCAGACACGTTTCGTCCAACTATGTGAAACCAGGAATTGGCGAGATAGGCGAGGATGCATGGTCATGACGCACTTTACGTCGTGTAGGCTGATAAACGCAATGAAGCATACGAGGCTGGATTGCAGCCGGGTCCCTCATCTAGTACTCCTGCTGCCATGGCTATGGAGAGAACGACGAAAAAGCTCAATCCAATGAACAAAGCCACTGGATTCAAGCGCGGCAGAAACCAGGAGCAGGAACGATGCATAGTCGATTCAAACTAAGTGCACAAGATATTTGCAAGCAATGTGGTCGTTCAGCTCACAAAGAATTAGCCATGTGTCCTGCCAGAAGCCGTTCACGTAATTCATGTAAAAGCGTGGTCACTTCGCGGCGATGTGTCCAACGAAGCGTATCAACGGCATCGATGAAGTCCAACAAGCACCGCCGGAAACCGTAGTGGTTGACTCCAATATGCAGAAACACGAGGTATAAATGTATTTGATGTCTATAAACTTCCTTTATGATAGCATATGTTAACTGATACCAACGCCATCTGTAGGAAATTAAAGGGACTTTTCAGGCAGCCTAGTATATCTCTAGAAATACTTCACCAACGCGTGAAATATTTCGCAGATTGAGTGAAGCTTTCGATGCACGTTTGACAATAGCCAGGAAGGCTGGAAGCGGAACAAACACAGATCTCATGAACCACCAGAAGGACACGAAAGTGAAGTAAATATTTCAGAAGAGACCAGACGTACTGTGGCTAGAAAATTGAAAAAAGTCGCCAATTTTCGTTCATACTTCAAGCACCGGCAAGGTATGAAGTCGTTCAACGTGAAAACTGTACCGAACTTTATTAATAAACATAATGTAACGGCTAAAACCCGGCTCGCAAGTTTTAGCGCAAATATTTGACGAAGTTTTCCTGCGTGAAAATGAACGATGAAACTTATGTGCATGCGAATCAACCTAACTGCCCGGAGTTGTGACCTATCGAGCGGTACTGGGCTTTCGTGAAGAGAAAACTCTCTCAATATAAACAACAAGCTGCAACTTTAGAATAATTTTGAAAATCGTTGGGCAAATGCAGCTAAATCGGTTGCAGAGAAGTCTCGCACAGGCCTTAATGGCTGGAGTAAACTCAAACGTTCGTAGTTTCTTTACGCAGCCTAATTAAGTAACTTTAATTGGTTTTAAGATGACTAATAATGCACAACTAAATGAACAAAAAATACATCTTGGATTGAAATAACAGCAAATTTGTTTCATTACAAATTTAATCTGTCCAAATTTTGTCACGAACAAGCCTAAGAACCTATAGAGTTGGAAACATTAGCAATCCACTATTTTCTATGACGACTAGCTGAAACAATAAGCGCTATTTTGTATCATCAAATCTTGGATTGTGACGACCTTACAGTGAAATCGAATAATTTGATGCATAGAACTCAAATTAAACCAACCAACTTGTATAGAAGTCATAAAATACCTAACAACGGGTGTCCGCTAAAAAATGAGAATGATTTCAATACTTTTCCATCAGAACAAAAACGGCCGCATAGAAATGTCACTTTAGATGAATGAATCGTTGCACTCTCCAGAAAATTTTCATTACACTCTTATTTCACTCTAACATGTTCAGTCGTGTTCAGCATGCCGTCGAAACAGGAAGAACTGCGCGCGCGCGTTGTACAATTCTTTCAAGCGAACGAAGATCGTGGAAAAAATACACGGTGGACCATTTTTGTCGTGAAAAGTTCCGGTATCCACCGTATACCGTATCCTGGCATGCATGAGAGTAACCCGGAAGAAAGGTTGCGGCCGTCCAGCGAAAATAATGAATGAGAAAACGCTCCGCTCGCTGCGCAGCATGTTCAACAACAAGGATTCGGTAAGTCAACGGGAAGCAGCCCGAAAGTTCCATTGTTCGAAGTCACTCATCTGCAAGACGCTAAAGAAAGAAGGAATAGTGTGTAGAAAGAAAACCAGATCCCCAGAGTACACAGATGAGCAGATTCAAACCGTGAAATCCCAATGCCGCTGGATGACTCGGAATTACGGCGGAAAATCTTTCGTTCTGGAAGACGAAAGCTACTTTCCTCTTTCGAAGTCTCAGATACCGGGAAACGACCGATTCTACACTAAGGACAAATCTAAAGGGTGTCCACGATGAAATTGCCACACTATGAAATTGCTCTAACTTTTTAACCGTTGAGTAGAATTTAATGAAAATTTGGGTGGATTTAGTTCATAGTGCATTATTTACATCCTGCAAGTTTTAAAGTCCTGTGATCAAAACTCGCGGAAATGGAGTCGAAAGAACAGCTCGTGCGTGATAAAATCTTGCGCATTCATCACGAGAACAAGGATCTCTCGCATCGTTCCATCGCTAAAACGTTGGGAATCGCGAATTTCACGGTGTCGCGAGTGATTAAGCGGTTTGAGGAACGGTTGACCACCGATCGGAAGCCCAGAAGTGAAGGAAAAAGTATTCCGTACAACACCAAAAATCACAACCGCGTAGTTGGGGCCTTCAACCGAAATCCGAACGCCTCCGTTCGGGATGTGGCTAAGAAGCTGCACCTAAGCCGAAGTTTTGTCCAGAAGGCCAAAACTAAGGCTGGGCTTCGAACGTTCAAGGTACAAAAGGCCCCTAATCGCGACGAGAAGCAGAACAAGTCCGCCAAAACCCGTGCCAGGAAGTTGTACCTCAACATGCTGACGAAAGTTGAATGCTGCATCATGGACGACGAAACATATGTGAAGGCCGACTTCAAACAGATCCCCGGCAACCTGTTTTTCACGGCCAAGGATAAGTTCAGCGTTCCGGAGCATGTCCGCACTCAGAAGATGTCCAAATTTGCGAAGAAATTCCTGGTTTGGCAAGCCATCTGCACGTGCGGGAAGCGGAGTGCACCTTTCGTGACCCAGGACAACGATGAACGGACAGGTGTACATAAAAGAGTGCCTCCAGAAGCGGCTGCTTCCTCTCCTGAAGGCCCACAACGTCCCAACAATCTTCTGGCCGGATTTGGCCTCATGCCACTACTCCAAGGACGTGCTGAAGTGGTATGCGGACAATAAGATCAATTTCGTGCCGAAAATGTTCAACCCTCCCAACACTCCGGAGCTCCGCCCCATCGAGAAGTACTGGGCGATTATGACGCAGCACCTTCTTAAAGCGACCTAAGGTAGTGAAGACAGTCGAGGAACTGAAGAAAGTATGGGTTTACATGCAAAAACGGTTGATTCACAGGTTGTGCAGAATCTTATGGCCGGGGTTAAGGCCAAGGTGCGGGCATTTGCGTATGGACTGTAAATAAAATACGAGTAAAATGGTAAAATGAGGTTTAATAGTTATTTCTCAATCCCTGAAAATTTGATGGCAATCGGATGAAAACTCGAATTTTGCGAATCAATTTTGTGTGTGGCAATTTCATCGTGGACACCCTTTACTACTCCTCCAAAAGTAATGTATAAGTTCAAGCACAAATTTGAATCGAAGGTTATGTTATACATCGTAATATCCGATAAGGGTATTTCGAAGCCGTGGTTCAAACCAAGCGGTTTGGCCATCAACCAGGAGGTGTACCAAAGAGAGTGTTTGCAGAAAATACTCATCCCATTTCTTAAACAACATCACTCGGATGGCAAATACGTGTTTTTGGCCGGACAAGGCATCATCGCACTACGCAAAAAAACGCTAACGTTTTTGAGAGCCAAAATATACCATATGTCCCAAAAGACCGGAATCCGACAAATTTTGCCACAGTGCCGTCCTTATCGAGGATTTCTTCGGTCATTTGAGCTCCATGGTATACAAGCGATAATTGGAAGGCCAAGAACACCAAGCAACTTACCAACAGGATCAAAAGCTGCATCCGAAAATCGATGTGGCTGCCGTCCAACGGTCATGTTCCAGCATAACGACTAAGCCATGCGCACGGCGGACCACGGACCATATGACAATATTCACTAAACTTAGTTTGAAGATTTAAGTTGACCCTTTTAATAAAATAAATCAGTTTGAACAAAACTTCACTGGTATTTTTTCCTGACCCATGCTTTTCGTTCTCATTATTTAGTGGACACCCGTTAGTAGCTTTATAACGGGAAACCCAGTATTAGCAGTTATGCTGGCAAGCTTGACTGCTTGTTCTTACACCTGGCGTAAGTTTTGGGCCTACGAGTTCACATTGATTGTAATAAAAAGGAACAATATCTCCGAAATGAACCAATCAATTTGGTGACCTGACGGGCTTGTGATTGAATTGAAAAACTTGTTGGCATACGAATGAGAATGTTATCTGAAAACGATAACCAGTAGAGTCATTTACGGGTCATTTCACGAAACCACTTTCCAAAGCGTGAATTGAAACCTCATTAACCAAACTACGCAAAAATCTCGAGTACACCTCCGCCAATCAGTAGCAAACTGAATATCTGTAGCACACAATGGTGTGCTATATATGAAAGCCAAGGGACCGGTCCTTCCCTAGCGTTTCCAGCAACAGCAATATTTCTCACCAATAAACTCGCCCAGGAAGAGGGCATTTGCGGTGGTGGGCGGTGGCGATGGTAAAGTTGAAGAGTGAAATTAAGTACCCAGGAGGACGAACACACCAGCACCAACACCGAACGGCTACCAATCTCCTGCTCTTCTGTGGCTGCCATATTTCGAAGCCCAAAGTTGCTCGGCGAGGGTTGAACTTTTTCCCTCAATGCTCACGGCTGGAAGAGATGGTGTCATGCGTTTTCCAAGAGCATCGATCTGGAAATAAAAGATACTAGATTGAAGAAGACCATCAGCTAGTTCGTGCTGGAGGGCTTCAACTTAGAAAGGAAAACTTATCAGAACCAAACGAAGCTTGGGAGTTGTATTACTGGATAATGATGCGAAAAGTTAGAATTTTTGACGTCACGCAGTGTAAGGTAACCCCAAAGCGAGGAGAGACTGGTTTCGTAATTTACTCTTGCTTGCAACACAACTGGTCAAGATTACCTCAATAACGTTTCAAATAGGAAACGAGTTACCGGCAAGAAAGCAAATACATACATTAAACATACCACCAAAGTTCAACGTAAACAAGTCCAAACATGATCGTCTGATATTTGTATTAAAACGCTAGAAGAGTTATCGCGCTAATATTAACCCTTTCTTCTAATATGCCTGCCCTGCGGTCAGTTTGTTGTGGTTTCGGAATTATTTTTTTAAGAATGGTCATCGTCAAAATACTTGGGAAGACCTCGACGCACATTCAAAGGCAAAGGTGATTTCGGCCTGTCATCACATTTATTAACGGCGAAGCAGAACCAAAAGTATGGGTCGTGTTGAAGAAAAAAAACTCGTTTTCTAAGACGATCAGTAAGAGTCCCGACGAAAAAGCTAATTCTGGGAAATTCAAGACAACAACAACAACAACAATTGAATGATTTATTGTTTGAAAATCCTCTTCAGTTGCTCCCACGCCTGGTAAGTGCGGAGTCGACAATCAGGGTTACGGTAGATAAATTTAAACAACTTTATTCGTGAAAAGGCTGTTTCGAAGGGCGAAACATTAAGTACTGAAGCTGTTTTGACCGTTTGTAGGCATTTATTTCAGAATTCAGAATCCACAAAAGAAGATTTAAGCTAAACTGCTAAAGCAGCAGTACGTGTTCCTTATAAAATTTAGCTACTATGTGATCGAGAGTGATCGAATAACGATAAATCTGGTAATGGTTACTTAAGTCGAAGTACCTTAGACCGAAGTATGTTAGACCGAATCGATCATTAGCACAGGAGGCTTCCTGGAAGGACAAAGCAGAGTAACTCTCGTTGTAGACACCTGTCACCAACAAAACCAGGATAATGAAGTGAGAAAGCTGATCAATAAGATTTGCGTTATAATGTTGTAGAAGATTTTACGATACGCATTCACCTATAGTTAAGGAGTTTTTTTTGTTTAAATCGTCAAGTGTAATGGAGTTAAAGGGAGTAATAATATTTCGGAATATATTTTTAGAAAATATGAAGACCAATTAAATTGAACTAACATACCTTATTCATTACAAAAATGCACAGCACGTGAGCTCAAATAGTCTATAGTTTTATAGTTTATGTAGTTTTTAACGACATTTAATAATCTTTTGTCGGGTTTCAAATGGTGAGTTAACAATTTCGAATGAGGGTGCGATAGACCTGTGATCCTCTCAAGTTCCTACCTTACGCCTTGGCGAGTTACATGATCACAAAAGACGGTCAGCTGAAGCACGGAGACGCTGGTTTGCGTAGCCGGGGCAATGTTGTCATTTTGACAATAGCGATATGAGGGGGTGCAACTGAATTTCGTGTATCAATAAGTCAATTTGTACACCCATACCTGTAAATCATATCGTATTATTTTTCATTCTAGATTCAATATTAATTTCAGCACGATTTGGAATCATTGCATTCCGAAACCATTCATCTCAAGAGCCCGGAGCAACATGACAAGCATCAAAGGTTCAATTTATTTTTCAGCATTTCAGCATAGCATTAACTTTAAAATTGCACTTATGAATTTCAACTAATATATTAATAAAAACTGGCATGCGCTTAACAGCAGTTCAAGATTATATTTAAATATTTATTATGATTAGATAAGCCATTTATTTCATTTATTCGATCACTTCAACTGCTATCTCTCAAGTGTAACTAGAACAGTATAAAGAAATCGTTAAACAACATGTCTTATAAAATACTTTCTTTCATTGAAATTTTATCTTTAATACTGGAAATGATCTATTCAGGTATCTATCAGCTTTTCCATGACAAGTAGGTTATTAACACACAACTATTTTTTTTCAGTAGCAATCCAGTGGATGTCATTAGTAAAAACGCATATTATGTTCTCGTATGTGACTTACTGTAGCCGCTTTATACATGGTCAAGTTCTTTATTTGTGTCTGATAATTACATGTGCATCATTTATGTTTGAAGTTTGTTTATATAGCATTTTTGTCTTTTTTTATTTATTTATTTATCACTGTAATTTAACTCACAACATATGTCTAAATGAATTAAAAAACATTAACTACTTGGTTACGGCCAGCAGTACGGAGAGAGTCAAGTAGCCGATGACGAAACACGTTAGCAAATAAGTTGAAATCGAACATGTTGAAGAGTTTGAAACGCTGGCTGATTGCTCGATTCCGAATTATTTGTGAAAGCTTCCAACTCTGGCATGCCAATCTTAACCCGTACTGAGCAATTCACCAAGTGAGACCAGAAGCAATCCACAGCGACAGATGACATGCTGAGTATGTTCAGCTTAGCAATCTAAATTTCATAATCAACCGTTTTAAACATCTCCAGATCCATATACGCAGTATCAACCAGCTATCCAGAATCAATACAACGCAGATAGTTGGAAGTAAACTGAACCAAGTTGTGGAAACCGATCGTTTCAAATAAAAGCCGTGTTGATCAGAACCGATGTAGTTTAAACAGCATGCAAACAAGGAACCGTTTATAATAATTTCGAACATGATTTATGATATCTTATTACTTTGTTTAAGAAAAGTAAGACCTTGTGAAGAACGAGCAAAGAACATGTATTGCAGTTTCTGATCCATATTGGATAAGTTTTTAAAAGCATATGAGTCCTATACGAATAAGTGAGAGATGCGTTTGAATGTTCTATTCTTTGAATATATTATACAACATAGAGATTGGTATGCTTCTATGGTAAGATACTTAAATTTTAAACAACTATTTTACTAGAAACTGTAGAAATTTGCAATATCTCAGCACATTCACAAGAACAAATAAAAACTTAACTTAATTTGTTAATTGAATCTTAGATTCAATATGCCCAATATTAAATTTTCCTAAATTTTGTATAGTGACATTTTTTTATAAATCATCATTTATGGTATGGCTATGGCTGGTAATGGCTATGGTATGGTAATAGCTGGTACACTGTTATCAGTGGGTTACCCTTGCGTAGACAATGTGTTTGTTTAAGATATTTGGCCTAACGTATTTTACGAGTACGAAAAATGAGAGCGTCACAAAAAGTGGTAGGCTTCATAGTTGAAATTGCATCAAACGATTGAAAATATTTCAAAATATATCTCATTTTTAATAAACATACATCAGTTATCTTAAAATATATGTACGAGGAGAGGAACCAATTACTTGCGGTTCGTTGGAATAACAATTTTAAAGAGCATTCAAAGGGTGGTTTTCAAATCTCATGTATTATTGAGTCATGGTCGTCGTCTTACTAAGCAACTTTCAATTTGAATGTTTACAAAGTACAAAAAAATAACTAACACTAAATGTACAAATCAATCAAACTTCAATCTGACAATAATAATCATCAATAATACACAGATAAGTAACATTAACTCCAGATCGCACACAGTTCAAATATCCCGTATCGTTACTTTCGGTTGATTACCTCGATCCCAAAGGGAATCATAAGCCAAATTACATGATCTGCGTTTTAATAACATTGCCTACATTCATAGAAATTATTGTATACACGGTATACACGAGCGTTTAAATAATAATGACTAGCAATGAGACCAAACATCACTCGTATAAAGTGTCGACCAACATCCATCCCCCTGCACCAAGATTTCGTGGGCAATTTGGGGATCATATAATATTGCTATCGTGCCGTCGGTTTTTCGATCATAAATATCACCTTCCATAGTGCACACCTTTGCAAGCGAGTCCACTCTCTCATTGCCCGGTGTCTTACAATAAAATGAGACCCATACAAAGGTGATGATAAGGACTTTGAAGATTCTGTACTTTCATGAGAATATACGGGGAGTGCACCAATTTGTTTGTGGCTGAAATTCAAATTAAGATGGGCAATGAGATATTCACTATTTTTAATATAACACCTTTTTTATGCTTCATCTGTCAATGTTTTGACCCATCGAGCTAACATAACATTCAATGGAATATTGTTCACCATGATGTAAAAATTTTATGAGCATGAGCATGATAGACCGTTCGTGGTTGCTACTCCGTTGTTGCCACATCAGCTGTTATTACACAGAGAACCAACAGATGATGCTTGAGACTAGCATACATCTTCAATGTGTAAAAACTGGTAAAAACCACCCGAATGCAGGTCAAGTAAGTTAAAGAAAATATTGACCTGATACACGCTTTATTGGAAGCCGCTAAGTCCACTGCACTTCCACTAGAAATCACTGGTATTTTGGATAACAGAATTGGGTAGCAGCAGGGTTCGTTTTGGCCACTTAACAGCGAAATATTTGAAAATTAGTACCGAATTCCGATTTGAACAGCTTTAAACCAAGAGTAAGGATGCTATTGGGGCTACTCACACAGTGTGATTGTGGCATTTCATTAGGAAAACAAGCAATCCATCTCAATGCCTAAGAAACATCTTGAAACGATCTACACCAACAGTACGGATGCAGCTGGAGTCACTGTTCCAAGATCCAGAGGCCCGACGAGCATGGCGAACGAATAATTTGGATCACAATTAATTATGTACTTGACCACCGACCCATCTTACCCGGTGAACCACGACTTCTCATGCTCACTCGATCACTCGCGCAACGAACAATAGGCAATCGAAACAATAGAAAAAATGCTACGTCCGATAACAAAATATTGCGGTACAAAGTATCGGCACAACCGGTTCAACCAATTGCCTGAATAACTATTTTTATATAAAACTTACATGTCAGGTATCTTCGGCATTTTGATAGTTGGCAACTTACAATATATGAATCTTAATTAGATTTGGTTTAAGGACATAATATTAAAATGTTAGGGATCTGGAAATGTAAGTTTGAGATTCTTCATACTAATTCCCATACATGCTTTATTGAATAGCGTGTGCAAAGCCAAATTAAAACCAAATGTGTTTAAATTTTTTGGGGACTATCAGGACCCAAATTGGCGTCGATTAAGCTTAGGGGAGCAAAAATTTCGAAATTTGCATCAGCCTACTGTTCACCATGATGTAAAAGTTTCAATTATAATTACATTGACCACGTAATAACATGAACGACATATATTTTCTATTTAATTTGAGAATGATTTCTCGTGATTTTTGAAGAATACTCACATTTTCTTCTCATTGAAAAGAACCAGTGTGTAGTATTTTAATAATGGAATATATAAGAAACGTGATGTTCAATGCAATATATATTAAAATTAGTTTTAAGTCAACAGTTTGTACAGGCCAATAGCGTTGTCCCTTGTAGCTTTAACAATGTGATAATGGAATTAAAAAAAAATGGACAAACCCCACCAAATCCACGCTTAAATTCCTGTCGCCTTCATAACCCTGCTAAAATTAATAACATTTTTGTCGTAGAACTGTGGTACTCCATCAAACTGATCTTGTTTGCAAGAAGAAAGAAGCTCCAATCAGAGATATGCCGGGCAAACGCTTGAACCAAAAGTTTGTTTCCGGATAATGAAGCCATTAGCTAAAAAAACAAAAAGACAAATCTTAACAGAGTCATACTGGGCAAGCTATGGATGAGACGATTGCTCTGGGACACAGGAAGATGCCTTTACTGAAAATTAAATAAAGTTTAAAATCGATGGTAGGCCATTCAGCGTTCAAATCAGTTCAGTTCAGTTTGAAAGGAAACATAAGCCGACGAGTCGTCAAAAGTGTTGCTTATCAGCAGCCTTCTAAAGGCATCCGAATGTTTTTGATGATGAAGCGTTTGCGGGGATGACACTGATACTTTCAGGGGGAGACTGTGTCCGATGAGTTGATTGCAGAGTTTTTGTGATTCACTAGCTCAGCTCATGATCATCAATGAACAATATTCATCAATGGTCCTATACATGTTATGACTACTTGTCATTATCAGTTTTAAGTAACACTTTTCTGTGAAATTTTGCATCATTCCGAACATGCAAATCCCTATCTCAATGCCATGCTATTTAGATTAAGTGCTTTGGTCACAGCTACATGGCTCTACGTAACACAAGTTATGATGGTAATTTATAATTTCTCCAGTGCTGAAGTTCTGTCCAGTTCGAATCCGGAATCACTTATTGTGTTGCAGCGGCACGGAAAATGACCGCTGCAAGAATTATTTTACAGCGGTTTGTTAACCTAGGCGCCAACTTTCTGTGGAATGAAGTTCACGGTGTTTCGTGCAGTGAGTCAAAAGTTATTCCAGATGGAAGCCGAGAGGAGAGACAAAATTATGCACACCAACGTCCATAATCCAACGTGGTGTCAATAAAAATCGCAAAAACGTTGAAAATTGTCAAATCAACCGTGTATAATGTGCTCAAACGTTTTGGGGAGCAAAAGAACGTGGATCGAGTGCCTCAAGGTAAGCGTCGTAGTGGAACATATGACCGCAAGCTGAACCAGAAGGCGTTGAGAACCGTCAGAGCAAACCCTGGACTATCAGATAATGAAATCGCACAAAAATACGCTGCTCGCGTGTACCGTTCAGAGCTCGTTTGCGAACGTTCTTATCGACCAGCAAGCAACCAAGCAGAACGTTGAAGCAAAGTTTCGTCACCAAAACTCGAGCTCGGAAATTGTACCAACAGGTTTTGACGAAGTACCAAGGATGCCTGCTCATCGACGATGAAACCTACGTCAAAATGGATTTCGGACAGCTTCCTGGCCAAAAATTCTACATGGCGACGGCACGAGGAGATGTTTCTGCGAAGTTAAAGTTTGCTTTTATGGACAAATTTTTCCAAAAAACTGATGATTAGGCATGGGATATGCAGCTGTGGAGCAAAGACCCAATTGTTCGTGACGAATAAGACGATGGACTCGAAGATGTACAAGGAAGAATGCCTCAGAACCCGTGCACTAACTTTCATTAAAGCCCATAAAGTTCCCGTGAAGTTTTGGCCAGAGTTGGCGAGTTGCCGCTACAGCCGGGAAGTCATCCAGTGGTACCGAGATAATAACGTAGATTTCATCGATAAGAACATAAATCCACCCAACTGCCATCGAGAGATTTTGGGCATTAATGAAGCGGAAGCTTAAGAAAAGTTGAAAAACGGATCGGGACGCGACTCAGATGACTAAAATGTGGAACAAATGTGCCAAGGAAGTTGGCTCCGGAGGTGTGCAGCGTTTGATGGGAGGAATAATGAAGAAAGTCCGAATTTTCATTAGAAAAGAAGAGAAATGATTTGCATTTGATTGTTTTCTTAATTACCTTTGTTTTGATGTTGATGATGAACTTATTTGTTCGTCTATCCGTTAGCGAGATACAGATAATTTTATTATTCCGGATTCAAAATGGGCATAGCTTTATAGATGATGTCACCGTTCATCGTATTCTTCGCTTCTGACGAAGAGGTTTTACAAGCTACAAATTCAGGCAAGTACCCGCAATTTGTAGAGCGTATTCTTCCTGATAAATCCGATTCCAACCTTCTTTATCCTGCTGATGCTTCCAATAGACCGCCGTTATCAACGCCGGCCTACTATACACCTATCATCTCATCAATTCTCGTCATCAACATACAGCGACAGTTACTTGAAGCGGTCAGGGACGCACGTCACAAAGCATTATGGAAGCCCTGGATCCTCCTAGCTTAGCTGTGCTCACTGCCGGTTTCAGTGATGTTGTATTTGCTAGTTCTAGCACCCAAAGTCGTTCCGGCCCTGGGTCTAGTGATTGGGACGTTATTCGGGCTGATGGTACCTCATTTTTCAGATCGATAAATGTCGAATCCTCTGCCCCCTATTTGAAGGCCCTTCTGTACTACCAGAACGTAGGTGGTATCAACAGTTCGCTCACCGAGTACGAGTTGGAATGTAGTGATGCGTGCTACGATGCATACGCCTTCTCGGAAACCTGCCAAAATATCAACACGTTATCAAAGCAACTGTTCGACGACACATATTCTGTTTCCCGGCTAGACCGATCGTCGCTCAATAGCAATAAGAAATCTGGTGGTGGAATTCTTCTTGCCGTGCAGAAAAAAAATCAAATCTAGCCTTTTAAAGCCTCCCACACATTCAACGGTTGAACATCTTTGGGTGGCGATATCCACTAAAACCGGGACCCGATTTATCTTTGTGATCCAAAGCATGGAACGATCAAACCTTAGTCGAGTCAAATTATACGTAGTTTTTTTTATTCGTGCATTTAAAAAACTTGAACGCCCCTCAGGTGTATAGAATGTTGACTTGATTTTGTTTTTGCCATTTTCTAGTCAGTTGTGAAAATGGTGTTGAAGCAAAAAGAGCACCGTATCAAAATTGTGCTCGCACATAAAGTCCCACACAACAGTGCAAAGAGTAAAGTAACGAGCCGGACTGTTAACATATAAGGTTACAGTGACATCAAATCTAGATGATGAACAAAACACAACAGCCAAAGGAACAGCGCATAGTTGTACACGAGTATGTTTACCAAGTTTTATTGCGTCATAATGAACGATGAAACATTCTTCGAGGCTGATTTTAAGCAGCTCCCAGGTCAAGAGTTTTATGCGGCTCCCAGAAAAGGAAAGGTTAGAGATAAGTGTAAACACAAAAAATGACAAAGTTCCCGAAAAAATGCTTGGCTTGGCAGGTGATTTGCATTTGAGGGTTGAAAAGCAAAAGTTTCGTGACAACTGGCACTATCAACCGAGACATTTATGCAAAGAAATGCTTGCAAAAACCCTGAGCGTCTTTTTTGAAGAAACATAGTTGTTACGTGCTATTTTGGCCAGACCTTGCTTCTTGCCATTACGGAAAAATGGCTCAGGAATAGTATACCGCCAATAGTGCAAATTATACCCAAAGAAAAAATCCACCAAAACTCGCCGAAACTGCGACCAATTGAAAAATATTGGGCAAACGTAAAGAGAAACTGGAAGAGAACTCAAACTGGAAGTAAGAAACAGTTCAAGGCAAATTGGCGTTCAGCATCAAATTAGGTGTTTATAACAGCGGCACAAAACTTGATGGAAGGTGTGAAACGTAAAGCCTGACAGTCCACTTGTGGTAAATCGGAAGCCTTATCATTGATCATTTAAGCAAAAAATTAATTTCAATTTCATGGCATATCGATACCAACGGCTTCCGATATCCAGACGCTTCCTGTTCGTCATTCAGACCGGCTTTTCTCTCTTTACCTGATGCTTATTCGACCGCCAGACTTCGGCAAGTTAATGGCATTCCGAACGCGAATATTCGTTTGCTGGATCTGTGTTTCATAAGCGAAGAATCGAGATTCGAGTCAAATATGTATCGTTCTTCAAGCTCCGACACCACTTGTCAAAAGCTGCAGTAATCATTCTTCTCTGCTACTGGCACTGAAGTTTAATCCTAAGCACAGCTTCCATGACAACATCGAAATCGTTTATTATGACTTCACCCATGCCGATTTCGAGGAAATGAACAACTTTCTCGCCGGCGTGAATTGGAACTAGACTCATGCAAGTGGGAATGAGAATTTTGCTGCGTCGACTATGTGTGATATTTTGCTGTACGCCGTTGATCAATTCGTGCCTCAGAAACTCAACCTTAAGCCTCCCAAACCTGCTTCTTCTTATGTCGACCATAAAGATTTGAAACGAGTTAAACGGGCTGCTCTGAGTAAACACACCGATTCTACGAAGACAAACAAGGCACGCGCTAACGACGATCACAAACACGTCAATCTCAGTTTGTACAACTCTTATCAGTCTGGATTGCAGAGCCGTCTCAAATCGAAACCGCAGAAAGAGATGCGACTGAATGCGGTCCTGATGGAATTCCTTCAATTATCCTAGTCTTCAATTATCCTCGCTGCACCCCTGGCGAGGTCTTCAATTTGTCATTAACTTCCGGTGTGTTTCCGGAATGCTGAAAATAGTGGTTTGCTTTTCCAATACACAAAAAAGAATGCGAACGATCCGTCTCCAACTATCGTGGGATTGCTGCACGAAGTGCTGTATCCAAACTTGTCGAACTAATTGTTCTCCAAAGGCTGATCCATGACTATTCACAGACTATTGCCCTGACCAACGCGGTTTTGGCGTTGGCGACCAACCTTACCAACCTAACCTTACCGAAATGGAAGGCGGTCATCAAATACAATTTCCAAATACGACAAAATGGGGGTTCACGATCAATTGCTTAACTAGCTCCGCTCACACCTGACTGGTAGAACTATGTCTGTGAAGATTTCAGATTATGCCTAGTCCAGCTTTTCAGTAACATCCAGCGTTCCGTGAGGTAGGGTAAGGTAGTCCTTGGTCCATTTCTTTTCCTGTTATATATGAATGACGTGAACGACCTGAAGCTGTACTACGTCATATATATCCAGAAGACGCTCATTTTCTTCAGCAGGAACTACAAGTGTTCGACGACTGGTGCCGGATCAACAGAATGTCCTTAAATGTATCCAAATGCTTGACTGTCTCCCTTAGCCGAAAACGTGCGATGTATCTCCACGACTACATCCATCGAGGAAGGTGCTACAAACGTGACAACAGTCAAGGATCTGAGAGTAATGCCGGACTTCAAACTGTCATTCGAGAACCACATTGCCTATATTGTTTCTAAAGCCTCATCACAGCTAGGAGTCATCTTCCACATCCACTTCCTCTTCACAAAAAACTTCAAAGACGTTTATTGTTTGAAGACACTATACCGTTCTTTGGTTTGTCTTTTTTTTTTGGAATACTGTGCTGTCGTTTGATCCCCTTTCTAGAGAAATGCAGTCCAAAAGACCGAAGCCTTTCAGTGAAGGTTTACACTCTATGATTTGCGACATCTGAATTGGCAAGACCCTCGCAGATTGCCAAGTTATGAAAGTCAGTATAAGCTCATCAACCTGATATTGTGGGAAGGGAAGCGTATGGTGGCCAAAGTGTGTTTTGTTGGTGGCCTCCTTCAGGGAAACATCGACTGTTCCACTTTACTTGGTCTCTTGTGTTAAATAGTTATACCCCTCAACAAACTCAGTTAAGTTTGTCTAGGTTATGAAATCTTGATAAAGTATTATTATATTGTTGTATGGAGTTCCGGATTGATAGACTATATAAATCATGTGAGAAGTAGGATACGCTCTCTTGTTCCAGTTTGGATTGTGACGAATAAAGTGTTAAATACGAAACGTGTTTGTGAGTCTTTTGGAAATCTGACCTTTATCCACTATCAATTTAACTGTGGCGACGAGTGAAAATAAGCAAGACATTTGCTCATGAACGCGTGAGTTATCGTATTAAATTGTGTTAACGTGTCGCGCACTCGTGGTGGATCGAGCACGTGATCGGGAAGTGAGGTTAGGACGTACGGTACTATTGAAGTGACAAAAGATGACACAGCCAGAAGAGAACCCTGGCACGTCGCCAGTTGGAAACGCAAGCCCGAAACTCATCGGTACATTGGAGAATGTTGTGCCCAGTGCCGATTTCGATGATTACTTGGAGCGTGCAGAGAATTTTTTCGAACTTAACGATATCAAAGCTGAAGTCGTACTTCAGTCCGGAGAAGAACAGCATTTCTCAATCTGTGGAGTTCTTCAAAAGGGATCAGAAAGAATACAAAAAAGTGGCTGATTTGAGGCCGTTGAGTTGCAATCACTCTCGAAACATTGCGTTTTCGGAGAGTTTCTCGACAATGCTCCGAAGAATAAATTCATAGCTGTCCTTCGGAATGCCAAAATCCTGAGCTAATGAATAGCAGATGCAACGACATTCGACCAAGCAGTCACGAAAGCCAAAAATCTTGAACAAATCGAAGCAGATCAGATGAAGATGAAGGATAAGCAGGAATATGCCAACCGAATCACCGCTGAAAGTCACAACCGAGGAGGCAGGTCTAAATCACGTGGCCGAGAGCACAATCAAGGAATAGTCGACAACATGGTAGACGCAGCATCCGGTGTTTCAACTGCTCGAAACAAGGACACATCGCAAAGAACTGTTGGAGTAAACCCAATATGAACGGTGTTAGCAGTGACGATGACGACTACGACGACGTCGACGACAACGTCATTAACCTGGTGTCCAGTTTGCCCCATTTCAAGAAAATCTGACTAGACGGTAAGTGGCTAAACTTTGAAATTGATTCTGGAGCTTCGTGTACGGTTATTAGCAAAATTGATTAAGATGATTACTTTCAGAATTCGCGTTTAGATAATAATAAAAGTGAGGGTAAGTTGAGTGTAATTTCGGGTAACATTCTGAAGGTCATGGGTTCATTTCGAGTTCATGTCAGGCACGAGAGTGATCATTTGTATTCACTGAGCGTCATAGTGGTCGACAGTAATAAGAAGTTTTTCCCTCTCATGGGGAGGGACTGGTTGGATGTTTTGTATCCCGAGTGGCGATGTTTCTTTGTACACGACGTGAGTGCTTCTCCGTGTGTGGATGATACGAGGTTAGAAGGTGCGAAAGATACTCTGATAGCAGAGCTAACTACTAAGTACAAATATGTGTTCCCGAGTAACCTTGAAGAGCCAATGCGTGAGTTTGTAGCTAGTTTACATATGAGAGAGGATGCAAGACCAATTCTAGGATTTTTTTTCAAAAGGGCGAATCTAACAATGAGAGGCTCTCTCCTCTCTCGCTCTCTTCTATTTATTACAGCGCCATTATAAATCTTTTGAGGGATTCTTTAGTACAGATAGAAACACAGCTGAGTGGCTACCAATTCTTTACAAAATTAGATCTTCAAGGTGCATACATGCAAATAAGTGTCTCGAAAGAATCGGAGAAGTATTTGGTGATAAATACATTTAAATTTAAGTTATTCCTTCACGAATTTTCGAACATTGGATCGAATGCTTTTCATCGAGTTCCGGACAAGTGTTGCATCGCATTTTTGGACGCTTGAGGCCAAATTTTTTGAACTCCTGCATGTTCCCAGCTGCCTTACCAGTCTTCTTGAAGACCCTCTTCACGATTGCCCAGTAACGTTCGATGGGTCGAAGCTGAGGGCAATTTTGGTGGATTGATATTTTTCTCAACGAAATCTATACCCTTTTCCACAAGCCAATTGAGAGTGGTTTTGGCAGCGGTGAGCCGACGTCCGGCCAAAACAGTGGAGGTGTACTATGCTTATTATATAAAGGCAACAATCTCTTCTGGAGACACTCAGATCGATAGATTTCCGCATTTATAGTTCCGGTAGTGTAAAAAATGGTTGACTTCAAACTACAGGAATTGCAACAGGCCTGTTGAAGTGGCGGACTTGTTCCGTCGCTACAACCTACCCCGCTGTGGGATGTTAGGCAAAGATTGACGTCCATGGTTCGAGTACCATTGGATACATGCCCTTTCGCTCAATTTTCAAAAACATCTGTTAATTTTCCTACCTGCCGCACTCTGACGGAACTTTCACCACTTTCTCTTCACATCTTTCATTCTAGCCAAAAACATTGTTGTTCACTCTTGGTGCCTCATGGTGATGAGGGAACATCTCCTTCTACATTGTATAGTTTTGTGAGAGAGGGATGGAAGGGATGTAAAGTACGGTACCGGTTGATTGGAAGTTTTATTTCCAGAACAAGTGCTTGCTGTCTTTACATGGAGACTGTATACTATATTCTGAGAAAGTAGTTGTTCCAAGGTCGTGTCGGTTGCGTGTCTTACAGTTGTTTCATGGTCGTCATCTCGGAATTATTCGAATGAAACAGGCAGCTCGTATATATGTGTTTTGGCAGGGATTGGACAAGGAAATTGAGGAATTTGTACATAGATGTTCTGTGTGTAGTAGTTCGGGTAAAGCTGTAAAGAAAGAGTATTCATCAAGGCCGGAAGCACACCGTCCATTTGAAAGGATTCATCTAGATTTCTTTCACCTGAGGAGAAAAACATTCTAGGTCTTAGTTGACGCGAACACAAAATGGATTGATGCAAAAATAATGAATCGAACGGATTCGGATGCCTTGATCAACTCATTGAACTCAATTTTCAGAATATTTGGCACATGTGATACAATCGTTTCTGATAACGGTCTTCCTTTTAATAGTCATGCTTTTTAACGAATACGCGAGTTCGTTAAAGATTGAGTTATTGAAAAGTCCACCATACTCACCGGAGAGTTTTAGTCTCGCTGAAAGAGCAGTACAAACTGCAAAAAACTGAATAAAAAAGCGTTTGATTGATCCGAAGTTTAGCCATATGAAACTGTCTGATATTGTCGAGATTTTCCTATTCAGTAACCGCAATAGGATGTACACCTGCTAGCAAGTTATTCAACTTTGTGTCTTGAACTGACCTTGAGATGAACTTAAAACCTACGAAGAAAGAAGCGAGGAGAGTTCACTTTGATATCGGGTCGTCTGATAAAAGAAATAGAAATAGTGTAAAAAAGCATGAAATGGCTGATAATAGGTTCTCAGTAGGTGACTTAGTGTGGTATAAAGCTAAAGTGAGAACTATGAGAAGCTGGGTCGTAGCAAAAGTTGGTGAACAGTAAAAATACATACTATGTAGATATAGATGGTAGTGTTAGATTA
Organism: Aedes japonicus; assembly: GCA_034211315.2. NCBI lineage: Eukaryota > Metazoa > Arthropoda > Insecta > Diptera > Culicidae > Aedes > Aedes japonicus. The sequence continues at coordinate 7,123 of JASCZW010003298.1, read as the reverse complement.
GCCAGTAGGAATAAATTGAAAAAGAGAATTTTTGAGCAAGACAACTATATAAAGCTTTCTTCAGATAGAATTGGAACAAAAACAATTGCCTGTATTTCAGTTATTTATTATTTAATTCAAGATTTTTTTTATACAAATGTAGCGTTTTCTTAAAACTTTGAAGAAAAAATACGGATAAAATAATTCGTCACGGTTTCGAAGGAATTCTCGAATTTTTCCTGTAACACGGCTCATTAGGCGGCGCACACCTTCTTCGTCCATCGTTTTAGCTATCTTATTCCACCAGGTCTTCATCTGATTGATGTCTTAGACAACCTTTCTTTTTGCCTTGAGTCTCCTCTTCATGATTGCCCAGTATTTCTCAATAGGGTGGAACTGGGGGTAGTTGGGTGGGTTAAGGTTTTTCGGAACAACCTGGATCCCTTTCTCTGCATACCATTCTTGCACGACTTTGCTGTAATGACAGCTTGCCAAATCTGGCCAAATCATTACGGGATGGTCGTGAGATCGAATGAACGGCAAAATTCGTTTTTGGAGACACTCTTTTTGGTATAGTTCCGACGTCATTGTCTTATTTGTAACGAAAACTTTCGTTTTTTTGCCACAGCTGCAAATGCCCTGCCAAATCATGAATTTTCGTGCAAATTTGTCAGCAAAAACAAATTTAAATTTGGCTGGAACATCCCCTCGAGCCGTTGCCAAGTAAAACTTTTAACCTGGGATTTGCCCGAAGTCTGCCTTGACATAGGTTTCATCGTCCATCAGAAGACACCCGTCGAACTTGGCCAGCACCTGGTCGTATAGCTTCCGAGCACGGATTTTGGCCACACTATTCTGTTTTATGGTCTGATTTGGCTGTTTGCTAGCTCGATACGACTTGATTCCTTCCCGGAGTCGAGTTCTCCTCACGGTACTATGGGCAGCACCGAATTTTCTGGCCAAATCACGGTTCGACAGATTGGGATTCCTCTTAATCGTCTTCAAAATCTTACCACGCAGTTTCCGGTCGACAGTTCCACTCCGACGATTGGCTTGAGGCTTCCGAATCGTCGTCAATGTTTCCTTATACCGTTTGATAACGCGCCATACCGTTCTGGGCAATTTCAGCTGTTTAGCTAGCCTAGATGCAGACCACAATGGATTATCCAAATAACTGTGCACAATTTTTTCCCTTCTTTCGGCTTCCATGTTGATGGTTTACAATGTACAGTCGATTTGCGGTATGTCAAAAATACATACGTGAAGCTGACAAAATTCCCGACACGTGAGCGTCAATAACTTCCAAATCCGTCCACCAGGAGCGCCACAATATTAGCAAAAGTTTGTTCCAATTCTAAATGAAGCAAGCTTTATATATATATATATATATATATATATATATATATATATATATATATATATATATATATATATATATATATATATCTATATATTTTCTGAAAGTTGAAACACAGAGCAAAACATCAATGAGAAATGTCCCTTAAGCATCTATCCAGCAAAAAACAAAGAAGCGACCTCGGGAGAGTAGTACTCCATCTCCATAGAGTCGCCACAGCAGCGTAGGAGCCAGAGAATTAAGAAAAAGTCGAAAAGATTCGTAGTTTCGTGGATGTAAAGCAAAATTGTAATTTTCTTATTTCAAAGGGGGGAGGTGTTTAATAGTTATACCCCGCACCATTCTCAGTTAAGTTTGTCTAGGTTATGAAATCTTGATAAAGTATTATTATATTGTTGTATGGAGTTGCGGATAGACTATATAAACCATGTGAGAAGTAGGATACGCTCTCTTGTTCCAGTTTGGATTGGGCAGCATAATTAATCATCAATTAAAAGAGAGATTTGAGCAATAAAAATGAAAAAGTGCCATTAAATTATTAAAGGCCTGTGCCAACAAATAATGTGTGATCAGCATTAAAAAATTAGGAATGAGCAATAAAAGATGAGAAAAGATCTTCGGATAATCTAATTGTGACCGGTCAAATCTGTCAAATAAAGCAACAGCTATTGAGTATATGTGCAATTAAATATGGCAGTATTTCCAGCAAAATTATGTAATTTGAGCACTAAACTATTCGCATATGTCTTTTAATTTTGTTAGATTTTCCACATAAAAACAGTAAAATGAGCAATGGATATTTATTTACGTGCCATTGCGCACTGTTTTTATGGGAAAATCAACAAGATTAAAGCAGACAGATGTATTACATTTTAGTACTGCTCAGAATTATATACTAATTTTGCGCGTAGTACCGTATGGCATTAATGGCTGTTGCACTGACTACGTGCTGGTAGACCCAACTGTATACTATTGTAGTGTGCGCTTTTTCATTTTTGGTGCTTTTCTAATGACTAAGTGCAGGTAAATATTTTAGTCGTTTGGATTGCGACGAATAAAGTGTTGAATACGAAACGTGTTTGTGAGTCTATTGGAAGTCCGACCTTTATCCACTATCAATTAAACATCTTGAACATCAACGCTCCACGACGAAACGTGTGTTTGAAATCTTTCTTTAAATAGCGGCACTGAAGGATCAACTACGGCAAACACAAACCTGAGCTAAGCATGTGTCGCGTTATCAACGTGTTTAATTTCAATGTATCTCGTGAGGTTTTTTTTTTTGCCTCTGTTCGGGACATAAACCACTGCGACCAGTAATTTGATCTATTGTAGTATATCCCGTAGCCTTTGTTTAGTGCATGTCGAGTTACTTAATCACTATTGAGAAATGATGAAGTATTCGGTGTTGTTACAGTTGTCATTGTTTGTTTTGTTGGCAATGAATCAGGTTTAATTGAAAGTTTCCGCTGTTTAAACCCTTTGTGAGCGACAACACTCTTCAAAGGCGCGCCCCTTTATCAGTCAAAACCGGATTCATTGCAAACAAAACAAACAATAACTCCGATAGTGACCATGCATCAGAACCCTAGGCATAACCAATTCAAACTATAGAACATCAAATAGGAAATAAGAATTCACATAAATGAAGACTAACCATGTTTTCTTTATTCCAAGCTCATCCTCGGTGGCGCAACCCGAGTATTGTCACTTTTCACAAGACATAAAATGTAATAAGGCCAATTATACGTTCATTTGACTACAAAAACAAATATGTTCCCTAGCTTGAATTAATTCGAACTAGGGTTCGGTGGTAGATCTGATACCCCGTAACGCACCACGAAAAGGTGATCTACCAGCGTTACGGGCGTGAGGTTTTAACCCAAGGTAATAATACCCAAGCAACACACAAAACATCTCTTTAGAATGAATTTAAAATTGTTTGTATGATAAATGTATTATAAACGTATTGCAAAACATGTCAAGTTCATTGCGGTTTGTATCTCTCGTATTCTATATATCACTCTGACTAACTGTCTAGCTAAAAATACTTTTTTCACTGCTGCAAGTGATTAGTACTTTATTATTGTACTTGAAAAAATGTACAAGATTGTGGTTTCACTGTCAACGGGAAGCAAATTGTTATTGTTATTATTGTTATTATTCATCAGCAGGCTGGGTGTAGCCCCAATGATGTTAATCATTTAAAAATACATTTACAGTTACAAATTTGAGCATGGTCATAACATAAAAACATTTAATAATAAATATTAAGTCTTGATCTCAAAGCCCGTTATTCCTGCCGGAAAAAATTGATAAAACCTTCGACGAAGCGCATCTCGTGGGATATGAAAATCGAAGACAGATGCCCCCTTTGTTGAATACTCTTTGTAGTCCGGGAATCGCACCGTGTACTCCATAATTTGTTCAATGCAGAGGCAGCATTAACATGATATTGTTACGAAGCGGTCGAGGTTGAACAAAAAGGTTGATTTGCCTCAGGAGAGCCTCGCAATCTGTCTTACCCTGCAGGATATCGGCGACGATCAAGGCTCTGCTTGTGTCTCTTCTAGTCCAGAGCAGCTCTAGGTTGATCAGTTGACAACGGTGTTCGTAGCAGGGTAGCCGAAGTGGATCATTCCAAGGTAGTCTACGAAGCGCAAAACGGAGAAATCGACGTTGAACTGATTCGATTCTCTCAGCACCGTTGTTGTAGTTTGGGTTCCAAACCGCAGAACAATACTCGAGTATCGATCGAACCAGGGAACAATAAAGTGATTTCAGACAGTAGATGTCGGAGAAGTGCTTAGCTATCCTGAATATGAACCCTAAGGTTCTAGACGCTTTGTCAACAATATATGTGATGTGTTGCATGAATGATAGCTGCGAATCTAAGATCACACCCAGGTCTTTTAACGCGTCAATCACGTTCGATTGACGAACCAAGCAGGTCGTAGTTGAATATAATCGGTTGTTTTTTTTCGTGAAAACGTGATAGCGGAGCACTTGGAAGGGTTTACTATCATTCGGTTCATATTGCACCAACTGGCGAACGCATTCAGCTGACGTTGAAGAATGTGGCAGTCATCAATCGAGCAGATTCGTAAAAAGATTTTGAGGTCATCTGCATACGATAAGCGAGGACCTTCGATAACCAGATGCACGTCATTGAAGTAGAGTATGAAAAATCAACGGTCCTAGGTGGCTTCCTTGAGGTATACCTGATGTGGCGGAGAAGCTAGCTGATCTGCAATCTCCTATGGCAACCATTAATTGGCGACCCGTGATATACGAGCGGAACCAACTCAGAAGATTACCGCTTACACCAAGCCTGTCGAGTTTAGCAACCGCAATGGCATGATTCAACTTGTCGAATGCCGCCAGATAGGTCGGTGTATATAACGTCCATCTGAGCCCGATCAGTCATGCTTACAATAATGTACGAAGTCAGGCACAGCAGATTAGTGGTTGTAGAGCGACCAGAAGTAAACCCATGTTGATCAGGACTCAAATACTGCTTGCAATGAGAGTGCAACGGTTCCATAATAACTAGCTCGAAAAGCTTTGATACAGCACTTAGCGATGTAATACCTCGATAGTTATCCACGGCTCGTTTGCTTCCCTTTTTATGGACAGGAAACATATGCGCAAACTTCCAGCAGGAAGGAAATATGCCGCTGGAGATGGACATGCAGAATAGACGATGAAGTGGAACTAATAAGCTAGTGATATACGTCTTCAAAAACGCGGATGGAACACCATCAGGTCCAAGGTTGAAGGACGGCTTGAGTGAAGTCGCGGCCTTGGATATCATCTCCACGTTGACATCAATTGCACCGAGCGTTTAACCGTTTATAGGAACATTCATAGCTGCCAGCATCGTTGTCACTAAATAGCTCATCTAAGAATACACTGGAAAGCTTATCGGAAAACAGGCGACATATATCTTGAGGAGTGGCAGCAACTTCTCCATTGAATTCCATAGACGATGGGAGGCCAGACTCCTTACGTTGCTCGTTCACGTAGTTCCAGAAGGACTTCGGGTGCAGTTTGAGTTTGCGCTGAATGCCGCGTTGAAAATGTAAAAAGCAATGGTGACTCGTTGGTACATGTGATTTAGCCGCACATAATGAAGTTTCAGAGGGAGCGTGCGATACTTCGTAAATCTTTTCAAAGCTGCTCTTTTAATCGACTTCAACCGTCGTAGTTCGCTCGTTTGCCAGAGAGTGCGAGAAACATTGCGATGAGTTCTTTTCGGGATGTGTCTGTCAATGACATATGCCAAGACATGTAAAAAGTTTGCGCTGCAGCCTCAACGTCTTCCGGATCAAGAATGTTCTCCCAATCCATGTTAGATAACACATTAATAATGCTACGGTGGTCAGCTTTACGAAAGTCGTAAAAAACCACAGCAGGAAAGTCGTCAAAATCGCGAACTAGTTGGTCTTCAACAGTGACAATCAGAGGAGGGTGATGCGGAACTGGTTTAACTAGTGGACAAGGAGCCATGGAAATGAATGGAGCCTTGTCTTGAGTGCTAACGAAGCAGAGGTCTAGACTGCGGTTATTTTCGTTTACTACATAGTTGATTTGAGAAAGCGTTGCTGCGCTATAGTTGTCTAGAAGATCAATAGCACCTGCATGAAATGTAGAATCGTCAGGATCTGGATATAGAAATCCACTATGGGATGGCCTCCACGAAACGCCAGGCAAATTGAAATCGCCGAAAACGAATATCTCATCAACTGGAGTCGCACTCTCGATAACTGAGTAAACAGACCGGCAGTGAGTATCAATGAGATCATAATCCCGAACACGATCAGGCGCAATATACAGGGCGCAAAGAAATAGTGTGCGATCACCTAGATTGATAGCCGTCCAAACTTGCTCCACACAGCTTCATAAATCGTTCTCGATAGCCCTCGCCTCCAATCCGCAGCGGACAGCAACAAGAACACCTCCACCAGATTTTTTCTGGCTGTTGTTATATTTCTATCGCAACGAAAAACTTCATAGTCAGGACCAAAAACCTGACTGGAAAGCGTTCGGGAATCGAGCCACGTTTCTCAGAGGACAATAACGTCATTGCTAAGATCCGATACAGCTAGTCGGTACTCTTCGACATCAGAATTCATTCCACCGGCGTTTTGATAATAGATCATGACGTCCTGCTTACGGCACGGAATCGAGCAACCGGCCTGCTCGGCACGAGGGTTAACGTCGCCCAAAATTCTGAAACTTTGATCGGTATCAGGCCGCGAATGCTCAATATATTGATTGTACTTGCCTGTAGAAGCAAGCTGGAAGTCCCTAGCTCCACATCCAGCCACTGGTCTAGGACGACTATGCTGAACGCTGGCAGGAATCGGCACGACTGGGCTAGAGGGACCAAATTATAGATACTCAGAGTTGACTTTTTAACAATCGCAATAAAAAGTCACTTTTTGCGTGACGTAATTAATAAACATTCCCTTATCATACCACAAGCAAAACAGGCATTTTGGTTTTTCATTCATTAAAGTTCATGAAGATATAACATTATAAGTTGTTGCTCTAATAAAAAGTGCGCCTTCACTGGCTTTTCTTTGATTATATATGTGAATTATGTTATTTTGTTACTAACTTTGTCTAAAAAATAGTAGATTACGGCAATCCCCCTAGTATCACACCTGATATTATTCAGTGCCTTTATAAAAACGTCCTCCAACGTGGCAGAAAGGTAAAAGAACAGCATATGTGTTACTGGCACTAATGGTCAAAATCTCAGTCTTCCATGCAGGCCTGCCG
>JASCZW010003297.1:0-37060 GCA_034211315.2 Aedes japonicus | reverse complement strand
TTATTTCACTATCGAGATGCGATTTTCAATATAGCCCAGTGCCAGTCTGAAGAGGATAAACGTGCCAAGAGAATTTCAGAGCAGACGACGGTACGAGTCGGTGAAACATATGAAACGGGTCTTTGGTGGAATTCGATGACGTAGAAGCTTCCCGATAGTTAACATGCAGCGATCAAGCGTTTTGAGTGTCTGGAACGCAAAATGGCTAGAAATCCCGCACTGCAGCCAACCTGACAGAAGCAGATTGTCGGCACCGCACTCATGGGCCACGCGCATCTGCAACTGCAAGACGAGCCGAGGACAGACCGGATCCGACAGCGTGCGGCATTTTGACGTCTGTGGCTGACGACAAATCCACGGAAACCCGGCAAAGTTCTCGTCTAGTTCGCGGACGCGGCGGGCCACGAGTGGATGGGATGACGCCGACTCCACTTGCTGGTTGGGTCCAGATCCGTGCGTTCACTCCAGCGGCGCCTATTCCGGCAACATTGGGCAGGTTGCCGCGGCAGACATTAGAGAGAATGCTTCATCAACTGGTTAGCGTTAATCGCGAGGACAAAGACAAACATACCCTACCGATTCGCATATCGAAACGATCCGCTTCAGGAACGTTAGGACCTTGCGTCGCGATATTACTGGACGTGGCGACCTTCGAGACATCTGCACAGACGTCAAAGACATCAACTGCCAGCTCAGATTCGCTCAATCGTCACACGAGCTCGCAGGCACCGTGAGACTGTAAACCTCCGCATCGCCGAATTATGCATCTGGCTTGATTTTTCCCAGATATGCAAAATTGCGCCTTCGGGCCTCACAGTGAGATGGAGGGCCCCCTACTTGTCCCATAAAAATTCCGGTCCCCTAAAACCTGCATACAGATTTCACGCATGATCGGCTCCAGTAGTCTCCGAGCCTGCATAAGATTCAGACAGACAAACAGACAAGAAATTCACTTTCATATGCAGGGCGCTCCATACCAGCCGTTGTCACCAAAACAAATTGGGACGGCAGCTAAACCAACTCAACCAACTCATAGCATTTATTTTCTTAAATACTACACGTGTTATAGGAAAGAAGGTCCATATTACGTCCGCAGTAGAGGGAGGGGTTTGGGAATGCGCACGTCATGCAATTTGAAGGTCCTGCAAAACGTGATGTGAGAGTGTAAAGTCGATTTTAGCGCACGTCAATTTGGCTCCCAAAAAACACATTAATTCAACCCCACCCCATCGTTTCTGACACTTTGGCCGACGTCGGTAAAGCCTCTCATAGCTGACTGCCGATCATAGAGAATCGTCCCAAGTATCAGCCAATGTTTGAGATCGATCATGAACAGCCCTTTCATATCACGAGACAAGCTAACAAAGTGTCAGTGGTTGAGAATCCATGTGGCAAACAGCCATTCTTCACGTAAGTGTCCTGTATCTTCTTTGCCCTGTGAGGCTGGAGCTGAGTCATCAGTACATGCTAATATGGTGCAACTATTCCCGAGTACAGCGGAAGCATGAGGAGAGATGGTTCTTCAAAACCTGCTAATGTAGTATCCAGGGCTGATTTTTCACGGTAGGTTCTATGAAAAGAAGAAGTTTTCTTTCTTGAAACAGCGCCCCATACCAGGATTTTTGATACATGTTTGATAGCGTTCCACAGCTAGTTTTTCTCTGGAATATTAGCAAGACGTTTATCATACATGGATCATTTCATTTGATTTCGGCTGTCCTGAAAGGAAGAAAACTTTTTCATCGAAAAATTCAACCCGCAGTCATCGTCCCAAACCAGAGATTTCTGCTTCCATGGACCTATGCTTGCTTTTGGACGCTCCGTCATCCCGTGAACCCGTTGTTTCTTGTACGGCTTGCATTCCAGATCGTGTCTAAGGAGCCTGTTCATTGAAGCAGGGGACATTTGAAATTGTTTGCTCAATTAACGGCCAGATACGGTCGGATTACGTCGCTCCCTCACACATCTGATCGTTTTCTTTGTTCTGGCAGTTCATCTGCCAACCCTTGCTGTTGAATGTGGAGCATTTTCAGTTTCTGAACCCAAAACGGCTTACTCACTCCCGAACAACCTAAGGCGGTTTGAATATCAGATTACGGTCTAAGCTTTTGCAATGCTATTTTAAAACTTGCTCCACTGTATGGGTTTCTTGGCAGCTGATTCATATAAACAAACGGAATCGCTTATTTATCTTCAGCGATAAGCTGTAAAAATAATACACTCAAAACGGGTACAATCCATTCCGCTGTTATAATTACTCAGCTGAAAAAAAACCAAGACACCGATTGTGAGACACACTGTTTATCTAGATTTCAATTCAGAATGATGGAAAACCATTTCTCGAGAACTTTTTCAAAAAGGACGTCAAGATACAAAATGTAAAAAACGCGTTATTCATGGTATGTTATTAAAAATCATGTATGTACGCTCATATTTATTGAACTTTTTAATGGATAATTTCTGAATGTTTTTATTAACTTTTACAAAATGGTGAAAAATCACTTTTGCACTGCTTGCACCGACGGAAGTTGAATGCTGCATCATGGACGACGAAACATATGTTGAAGGCTGACTTCAAACAGATCCCGGCAACCTGGTTTTCACGGCCAAGGATAAGTTCAGCGTTCCGGAGCATGTCCGCACTCAGAAGATGTCCAAATTTGCGAAGAAATTACCTGGTTTGGCAAGCCATCTGCACGATGCGGGAAGCGAGTGTACCTTTCGTGACCCAGGACACGATGAACGGACAGGTGTACATAAAAGAGTGCCTCGGAAGCGGCTGCTTCCTCTCTGAAGGCCCACAACGTCCCAACAATCTTCTGGCCGGATTTGGCCTCATGCCTACTACTGCAGGACGTGCTGAAGTGGTATGCGGACAATAAGGTCAATTTCGTGCTTGAAAATAGTCAACCCTCCCAGCACCCGGAGCTCCGCCCCATCGAGAAGTACTGGGCGATTATGAAGCAGCACCTTCCTAAACGACCTAAGGTAGTGAAGACAGTCGGGGAACTGAAGAAAGTAAAGGTTTACATGCAAAAAACGGTTGATTCACAGGTTGTGCAGAATCTTATGGCCGGGGTTAAGGCGCAAGGTGCGGGCATTTGCGTATGGACTGTAAATAAATACGAGTAAAATGGTAAAATGAAGTTTAATAGTAATTTCTCAATCCCTGAAAATTTGATGGCAATCGGATGAAAACTCGAATTTCGCGAATCATTTTGTGTGTGGCAATTTCATCGTGGACACCCCTTTTATTGCAGACCATTGTAAGAACCATTTCTCTGTCCTGGTGTTATTTTTAAGCACAGTGATGTATTTTTTGACCAATTCAGTGGAATTTAATTGGAGTAAACATGTCCGGTTGTCAAATAGGAATAAAAATAAACTCACAAAAGTGCAATGCTGATTTTCTCATTTTCGTCCAAATGTTACTTACGTCCATTTGAAAAAGTACTCGAGATTTGTTTCATTCAAGTCGTTAAATTGTACATGTTCAATTCGTTCGCTTTGCATTCATTTATGAAATTATTAAAAATACATAAAAATAAGTTCTGTACGGAAATTTACGCCATGTTATGCAAAGTTAAATGTTCGGTTTATTGGTATTTGTTTTGGTGCATTTAGAAAGACCTTATTTGACATGAAATATTCTATGTGTGTAATGTATGACTATTTTATTTTATTTTGTAACCACTATTTCTATCATATAAATACAATTCTAGACAAAATAGTCAAAAGGTCGAAAGTAACATTTGTAAACAATGACTTCTAGCGAATTTTTCTGAGATCTGCCAACTCCCCCGAACTAAATAGCACCAGAAATAGATACAAGGATTAATTACTTTCTCGTTGGTAGTGGATATAGATGTTAGCAACCTGGCATTTCCAGGAAATTTACGTTTTTAGTCATTGTTTACAAATGTTACTTTCGACCTTTTGACGATTTTGTCTAGAATTGGTCTTTATTCTAAGTTGGAAATAGGAAAAGAATACTATGGATATAATTCTCAGTGTAGTTTGTCCAAGAAAATTAAAAAAAAGTTTCGTTGGTGTTACTTCAATACAATAGCACTTTTATTTTTAAGTAATGAAAATTACATGTGTGACTTAGGTATACGTCACGTGTTGTCAAACCACATGCTCCAGCAAATAATTCCGGCAAATTAGCGGAGAGACGAAAATTGTTTTGATTTAGACACTTTGTTTGGATACACATAAAGAAACAAAAAAGAACATGACATTAGGGAAGGTCCATTAATTACGTCACGCAAAAAGTGACTTTTTATAACCCCCCCCCCCCCCTGTAACGGTTTTTGTATTGACATTCCAATTTTTTTGTATGGATCGTCACGTTTTCCCAAACCCCTCCCCTCCCTCCTTAGGGAACGTCCATTAATTACGTGCACGCAAATGACTTTTATAATCCCCCCACTGTCACGTTTTTTGTATGAACCTTCAAATTTGTTTGTATGGATCGTCACGTTTTCCCAAAGCCCCCCTCCCCCCCTACTGCGTGACGTAATTAATGGACCTTCCCTTATTGCGTAATAATTAATGGACCTTCCCTTACCGAAGTTATAAAATTGGGTGCTGTTTTCAAGAAAGATTTCACACAATTTTTAAAAAGCATTTATCTTGTTGTCAAAGTGCATCATTTCACTTTTCCCATGCATTCAATTCCAACGAACTTCACCGAACCATACATGCAAGAATCCATTACATTTATTCATCATCGTCGTCGTCGTTGACGCGGCGTCATCATTCTCATTCGTCGCCCGTTGCGCATTAAGAAGACACGACGCGCTGTCCATCGAGTTTAGTTTCGCACCAACCATCGTCTCGCTCGGTTCTACAATCATTCTCGCCCGCTCGTTCGATAATTCATTGTGTTGCACAAAAGAAAAGAAGAACAGTGATTTAACGCCGCGACCAACTGTTGAATCGTTTTTTAATCGCAGCAGCTCTAGTGAGGATAGTTGATTCTTTTTTTTGTTCGTGTCACTCAACAAGTAAACGTAAAAGCAGAAAAATGGCCGTTAGTCGACTGTCGATCGTGAAATTCCTGGAATTGGTAAATATCATTTCATGGCAGTGGCAGTAGGCGAACAATTGGAAACTCGCACGTTATCACTGTTAGTGCCTAACCGAAGCTATCGCCAATGATTGGAGGCGATAAGCACCCGTGTTTGTGCAAATATCATTTAACTAAGGGGTTAAGTAATCGAATAATCAAACTGTCTTGCTATCTTCTACATAAATGTTTACAATGCGGTCGTTGGACACACCTCGGCATTGTTGAACGAGAGAGCAGAACGGGTTCGTTTTATCTCTGGCTGGATCCGTTTCTGTTTGCCGCTGATCCATCATCGGCGAATGATTACTTTTCCTTAACGTTTCCTTTAGAAGAAATTGAAGCTTCCATTAAGATCAAAGCGAGAAGGAACGTTCCCTCAACGACTTTAAGTTCAAGGCAAGCAACAAATGCGATGACTAATACCTAGCGCTCGAACCGGCACGCCAATGTTTGTCATTCGGTGTAAGGTACGATTCTAGAATCGACAGAAGCCGTTGATTCCGGAAGGAAAAGAGAATCGCCAATTACTACAATGGCAACGACGAGGACGGAAGGAACAGAAATAAAGATGACGTCGACTACTGCGACTGCGTTGCGTTAAGGATGATGATGCTGGTTTGCAACCTGGGTGTGAGGAATAGTGTGCCATGTGGACTGCTGAAATGGTTGTTAATGTTTTCGTTTGGCGCGATTATGCGATCGCCAACTGTCATGCATGGATGGAGGCGATGCTGTTGGTGTGCCTGACCAAGGATGATGGAGACAAAGGAAGCCGAATCAAATTGGGGGTGGGGGTGCAATGCTAAGAAGGTGGAGTTAGTTTTGTGGCGCCTTGATGGCGAGAAAATATTCAACCGTCGGCGTCTTGTGATTTGGAGTGGGGAATTCGGGATTAGGGAAGAATTAGTTTGAGTTGAAACAAATTACAGTTAAAGGACTTTTGGAGTGGACTTTCCGATGCACGATGAGGCATTACAGACACAAGTTAAGTGGAATAGCGCAAATGGAACGCTTTTGTCATGAGCTCTTACCGCTTTGGAGCCATACATGTCACAAACAAGTTGAGACTAATTCTGAAGGCCACGTTTAAGTCACAATCTAGTCTCTACAACCAATGGGCAAGAAAATTGCAACAGCGATTTGCCAAAAATCCTTCTTTTAACAAATTGTCCTGAAATTTTCGGAGTATCAAATTAAACACTTTGCTAATTTTGGCCAGGTTCACTTTATTCAACTTGCACTCCAAACCCAAATTCCCTTACAGTTCCTTTAAGACCCTCCATTAGATGTTGTAGAACAATAGAACCGACAAGGTTTTGTACAACGGGCCCTGTCCACTTGAGTTCGTGATCTACTTTCGCTGTTATAGGATGTTTGCGTAATTCCTGCTTCACAACAGCCCAATATTTTTCGATTGGTCTTAACTCTGGGTTGTTTGGAGGATTAAGGTCCTTAGGTACGAAGTTGTGTGCTGCAATACCGTGAAATAAATGCACCAGTCAAAAGTGTTCGCCAAAAATTTATTTTAAGTCTGATTTTCTTGAAACTTTGGATTATGTTTCGGCTGTATTACTTTATTCAATTTCCTTCCCATCGCTGAAAGCCCGCACCTTTACCTTAAGCCCCCTCATTACATTTTGTGCAATGGTGAGGCCGACCTTTTTGGTCACTTTCATCCGTTTTTTCTTCAACTCCAGCTCGTTTTTAAACACCTTGGACGATTTTCGAACTTTGGCCTTCATTATGGCCCAAAATCTTTCCACCGGACGAATCTCTGGTGAATTTTGGGGGTTGGCGGTTTCTGGTACAAAAACAACGTTATTGTCTCTGTACCAATCCGTCCTCTGCCAGGTCCGGCCAAAATAATGTCTCGTCTCCGTGGGACCGCAGGAAGGGCAACAGACGCTTCTGAAGGCCCTCGGTGCGATAAATTTCGCTGTTGATGGTACCCGTTGTGATGTACGGTTTACTCAGTTTACCACATTGGCATATGGCCTACCAAAGCAAGTATTTTTTGGCGAATTTGTCCACTTTCTTCTTCCTTATGTCTTCCGGAACCTCAAACCGTGGTTTGGCACGTAGAACTCCAGCCCCGGTATCTGCTTTGCGTCTGCCCTGATGTAGGTTTCGTCATCCATAACCACACACATCGGTTTCGTTAACCACTCTCGATACAGCTTCCTTGCGCGAGATTTGGCCACCGTGTATTGTTGATCACGCCGGATCGGTTTCTTGCGGCCCTTGAATACACGAAGCCCAGCTCGTTTCATGGTTTGCTGAACGAACCAGGTGGAATACTTAGCCTTCAGAGCCGCTTCGCGAATAGAAAGGTTCGGATAACACTTGAAATAATCCAACACCTACCGGGCCTTCACGGGGTCAGCTGTCTTTGATTTTCTTCCACTTCCAGCCCGCAGCTCGGTCGTCTGTGGCTCCTTAAATTATTTTACCACCCGAAACACAGTTGTATGGGTGATTCCCAGTTGTCTTCCAATCCATCTCATGGTCGCAGTCGGATTTTCCATGACGGCGAGACAAATTCTCTGGCGATTTTCTTCTTGTTTCGATGACATCTCAATAACCACTGATCCGAAATGAAATTTTGCACACGTAAACAATTCACTCCAAACTAGGTATACCCAGATTTTCATCAATTTTCATTTACGGACAAAAAAGTTACACACGGATAAAAATGGTGCATTTTTTTCGAGTACAGGTGTTAACACTGCCAAAACCATCCAGCTTTATTAAGTTTTATGATAGCCACTAGAAATGAATTTGGTTTTATTATGGCAACAAGAGGTGCCTATTGGTTTGATATTTCGGTCAGCTCCACAGTTTGCTTACAACGATCTTAAAACATTATTTTCTCAAATTCCTTTTTCTTCTATCAAAGGTTTTATTTCGACTTTATGAATTTGTAAAATGCTGTTTTAGGACTCATCCATACTGTCTTATTATGGTCAGTTGGAAGCGCATTTTAAAACCATTTTGGTTCCAGTAGATGCATTTAACGACAAATTGGTTTTATAGTAGTCATTGCGAAGATTAATTGGCTTTTCGATAAAACTGTGACATTTTTCATTCGCCATATTGAAATCTCAGAAATGATTGAAATGTGGAAAAACAACTGTGCCAAATTTTAAATGTAAATTGCATTGCAAATGAACTGTAGATCGGAGACCAACTTTGGCATTCTTTTAGATAACCTTGATGAATACATCAGTTATCCAGGAAATTCATGATTAATTTATTGAATAAATTTAATATAATTTTGCTTTTGTTGTTGTAGCCTCGCATTAATTTTCAGCTCTTATTGTGCCACCATTCACCATAAAATTAAATGCGCATATTATTTGGAGCATGATACGTTGTAGAAAAAACTCAATTTGTTTTGGATATTTTGCTATCAAACAAAGTTGCCCGCAACACTAGGCCTGTTTTTTATCGGATATTATGTACTGCTAAATAAATCAGAAGAGCAGAGAATCAAACAAAGCAGAACAACAAAAACCAACCACTACATCACAGTGAAGTTTGACAGCTGTGGCCATTTGGCCCTATGCTGGTTTTCATGGCAGCCAATTGGTTTTATGAAGGTTCTCAAGTGGACAAAACAGCTGTCACTAGAACAATTTCAAACTCTTTAGGGTTTTATAAAGGTTCTATCAACTGTTTTCACAGCCGTCTATAGATTGGGACAGTTTGTACAAATTTTGGCTTTAAAAAAGCATAGCGGAGGTGTTGGTTGACAAAACAGTTTTGAGTGTAGTTTTATCAACAAAGCCGGGAGGAGTGCTATACGGCTGGAATAAAACTAAAATTGTTTCTTGGGTACCCTTATGGAAGAAATCTGTTCCTTCACAATCCTCTACAAGGGATTATTGGAAACAGCTTAAATCTGGGAGCTAGAAAGTGATAGCCCTACTGCAGATCCTGAAACACATTTCAGAATTTCAGGAGAACCACGCCCATTCCTACACTGAGAATTTCAGGGTGACCACAGACTCGGGAAAATCGTGAAATGCGGGAAAAATGCGGGAATCAAAAATCACCTTATGCATCAGACATTTTTGTTAAACGAATGCTTTTCAAAAAATTAGCTGTGCATTTTTCAACTCCTGTTAAAGAGACTAAATCTGGAGAAATTTGCGAAATGGGTGAATCTGCTTTTGTAAGCATACATTTGAGTTTACAAAAGCAGATTCGCCAATTTCGCCAAATTCTCCGGAATTATAAAATGTCTACCAATTGATGCATGACGATATATTTGATCATTAGAATTACCTACCTATGCAGAGCTTTGATAAAAATGATGTAAAATCGTTTTTCCACTGAAGTTCTGCGAAGTTTGTTGGGTGGAAAATGAACAAGTTTCTAGAAGAGCGCTACAAATGTTGCCTGATTTGTGGAAGATTTGTGGGCGAAGTTAGGAAGCAGGAAGAAAGAAAGCTGAAGGAAACCATCCACATTTATAACGGAGCCATTGTTTGGTACTCCGATCAAAAGTGTTCACTTGTTGTGGTTGATGCGGTAGACGATATTGAGACCAACGTTGAATTCTGTCATCATGTCTGCATCAATGGTCGAGTCGTTTCCCAGACCGACGGCATAGTTTCTTTTTGACAATTTGAAAATTGTTAAGTCTGAGCGTCAAAACAAGATCATTAAGTGAAAGAGATTTGACGGAGAGCAATCTTCTGCCAGCCCTTAAGGCCCAAACGCAATGTGAACGAAAACGGAACGGAAACGGCAAGTTCGGCAGCTGTCGTAAATGACGTCGCTATGTCTAATTGGAATCAACTTGAATCTAATCAGTGTTCTATCCGACAAGCAGGCTTAGTCAGATTGGGCTATTCCGCTGGCGTCGCCGTTCCGCTTTTCTCCGAGGTCTCTACGTTAGAGATGACGAGCAAAAAACTTGAGTGAACTCAGACGTTGCGAATCAAAACAAACCCAAAAAGGAGAGAGTTCCTCTTCCATGTGCGCATCAAAACAGAGTGCATACAATCTAGCGCTAGAAACTATCACAAAGCTATCAGTAGTACATGAGCGCTTACCAACACGTTTCTTTTGCCTGTTGAGGTGGCGGATTCGTCCGTGCCTCGATCTACCCCGCAGTGGGATGTTAGTCAAAAGTAACGTCCTTGGTTCGAGTACTACTTTACCCATGCCCTTTCGCTCAATTTTCGATACATCTATTCTATTTCCAACCTACCGCACACTGATGGAACTTTCAACACTTTCTCTTCATGTTTTTCATTCTAGTAAACACTAATGTCCACTCTTGGTGCCTCATCCCTAGTAGCACACTTGTTGCAAACCAGTAAAAAATGCCTCAATGTGACTCAATTAGGTTACATTCAAGTTGCTGCAACTTATTTTGACGGTTCGGTGTTGCTTGGGATGGTGATGAGTGAACATCTCCTTCTACATCATAATCGTTACTCTACGCACGGAAAACACAAAACACCCAGTCGGGAAAATTAGACAAAAATGCCGGAAAAGTTCGGGAAAAATGCGAGAATTTTAAAATTAAGATTATGTGGCCACCCTGGAATTTGTTTTCGTAAATTAGCTTTCTCTCGTTTTGTAAACATGGATTTTGTTCGCAGTACAAATGTCGCGTATATTGTATGGAACATTCATATTGGTTTTTATCTGGTGAAATGCTATCATTACCAAGATTGAACACCAGTCAATCGCTGCTTCTCTTTAATCGTACTCATGATTGTTGTTTTTGTCTGCTGGAATCGACGAGACTAGTTTACGAAGGTGGCTTCATCATAAGTACTAATCAGTTTCATTGCAGAAAACAATGGATAGGTTCGTTAGTCCTACCTTCGATTTCGTTAAATAAACTGAAATTTATTTTCAGTGTAGGTGACTTCCACATGCAATAAGCACCGCATGTAAACAATACCGATATCATTTGGATAAGGGTACTGCAACACATTTTTAGATTTGCAAATGGAAAATTTCCAATCCAGACTCGTATTTATTTAGTACTGTTTGAAAATACACACTAAGAAATTATGAATTTTACAAGAGACGTAAATCATGTTATCTGCTTCTGGAAAAAAACTTCATCAAAGATCGTTACTTCCGCGCTGGGGAGAATACAAAAATAACAATCAAAAGTGTAGAAAGCCCATAATGGGGGAATTCATTAATTCATACTGGTGGGGATCAGTATTTGCACCACTCACCGTCGTTCTCTCCGAGATCTATAGTTATAGACGAGAAGAGCAAATGTGTGAAATAGGCGGTGCATGCTAAAAATAAACCCAACCCCACGATCGGTTGCATAACCTTTTGTCAGTCAAGGGGATTTCCTCCCTTGCCTATCCTGCATAGGGTACACCCAAAAGTTGAAATTGTAGCAAAAAATGCAAAATTGCAATTTTGCAGTATTTGCAATCATATCTTGAGAAATCCGCATGATTCTGAAAAGGCAAATTTGCCCATCATGTTCCACAAAGCTTTTTATGGTATAAACAAAGCCATGCAAGTGTGTGCAAGTGGTTATCGCTGTGTGCCTAGTGCCTCGACAATCGCAGCAACCGTTGGGTTTTTGTTCAACGGTCAACAACTTCTCAATATGGGTGAGACAATGGCACAGAACGCCGCTACACCATATTCCACTGTTGCTATTCCGCTGTCAAGTGTTCTATTTTTATCTGCACTCGTCATCACACTCCTATCGCCCTCTCATCAAGTCACCATGCGGTTTATGAAATAAACGAAGCCATGTAAGTGTGTGCGACCGAAATTTGCTTCAATGTTGTAACGTTGAGTGCCTCAGAAACCGAAGAAACTGTAGGACTTTTATTCCATTCACCTCAACTTGTTGTGGTGACTGGATGGTTACAATGAAGAGCCGTCATCTGACGGTCGCGGTTCGACTCTCGGTGGCGAATGATAATCTTTTTTTTTTTTTGTGCGCCATTGAATTTACTACTACTAATCAACTGTACAACATCACGCACACATTGAATTTTTCTAATCGAATTGATGTGTTGCTTTTTTGCCCACGACCAATGTTGCTTTCTTTCTCCAAGTTGCGATCCATTACGAGAAATGATACCAAATCATGCGAAATTACATTACAATCTTGCTTATTTATTTTGGGTGTAGTATGACAAAGGGTTATGTGCCTGATCGTATACTACCGTTCAAATGCCCTCCGCTCGTTTTCAAACTTACATCTATTCAATTTCAAAACCTGCCGTTCCCTTACGGATCTATCAATACACTTTCTCTTCATGTCTATTTGTTCTAGCAATAAAATTACTGTCCGCTCCTAGCGCTTCGCATGGAGATGATAAATTATCTGCTTCTGGAAAAAAACTTCATCAAAGATCGTTACTTCCGCGCTGGGGAGAATACAAAAATAACAATCAAAAGTGTACCAAAAATATGTTCTATAATCATGTACAACATCGAGATCTGGCCTCAAGGAGCAGAAGAATGGACTAACGTAGATATTTTGGCAACTATGAAATACGGCTAAAGGGTGTACCACATCAAATTGCACCACGAAAAAACGCTTTAAAAAACTACCTAGCTGACCGATCCTTTTCAAACTTTCAGACAAAATATATAACCCATTAGTAAGCTTTCGGCATATTTATTTCATTCAACTACAAAACCATAAGCATACGGTCCTTTCTTATGCTTAACTCCACTCATTAGTTTCCTTACAACATCTGACTGCAGCTTCGTCTCTATGGAAATTAACTTTTTCTTTATTTGTTCGTCAGATTTGACATCTTTGGGATGCTTCAGTAGTGCCTGCTTCATAATAACCCAGTATTTTTCCATGGGCCTTAGTTCCTGTGCGTTGAGAGGGGCGGGGGGTGCTTCATATCCTTGTGTACGAAAGTGACCCCGTTCCCGTTGGCAACAAAATACACCAGGACAATATTTGAATAGCGGCAAGAAGCAACATCCAGCCTGAAGATCGTAGGGCCCTCGTGTTGCTTCAAAAGAGCAAGCAGACGCTTCTGTAGACACTCCTTGAGGTAGATCTCCCCGTTTACAGTCCCGGTAGTCACGAGAGGCGCACTCCGTTTACCACATCAGCAGATCGCATGCCAAATCTTGTATTTCTTGGCAAACTTTGAAAGTGTTTGCCTCATTATTTCCTCCGAAACATCAAACTTGTGCTGGGTGGTGAAGAACAGTAGCCCAGGAAGCTACCGGAAATCCACCTAGACGTAAGTCTCATCATCATCAATGAGGCTTAGTCAACATCTGGGTGTACAGTTTCCGGGCCCGTGACTTGCCCACCGTATTTTGCCGTTCGGCAATATTTGGAGCCTTCTGCACTTTGTACGTATGCAGTCCCTCCCGGTCCTTTGCTCTCTGAACGAAAGACTTCAATTAATTCAATGTTTTGGCCACATCTATGACCGAAGTATTGGGATTTCGCTGAAACACTTTCACGACACGTTTGTGATGCTGATCACTAATAGAACATCTATTCTGACCGAACTTCTCCTTCCGTTCGATGCTCAGAGGTAGTAACGGTAAATCGCACGGCTCATCGCTGACTGTACGATTCCGATTTGTTTTCCGATGTCCCGATGAGAGAGTTGACTTGTAATTTTCTACAGCGTTTCTTCCGTGATGCAATTTGATGTTAGACATCCTTTATATCTTCCATTCCAAGTTCTCGGAGAAGGCCTTTCTGTGGCAGACGATCAGCGAGATGGGTTTGCCAAAGTCGCTTCTCTTCCTATCGTGGCTTGCGGTGAACGAGGAGAAATACAGTACGACGATCCTGCCGGAATTTGCCTCCTTCATATAGAAGTATCGCACGAGGAAGAATGTGGTATTTAGAACAGACCTGACCTTGCCTCATTTTGCCAAGAGATCATGGAAGATTTTAGAGGCCTGAACCATGACAGAAGAGGGATGATGACTCCTTTCAATCTTCCAGGATTTTTGGAAACAGCAGGAAGTAACTGCCGATCATTTTGGTGGTTGTGATGCTGCTTCATTGTGGAAAATTTTTGATCGGTGAACAGCACTGACCGACAACGGCCCTCAGATAACCGTTTCAGGAGAACCTTAGCTTTTCTCAACCAGTTTGCTTTCATGGTGTCGTTCAAATAGTGATTCTTGCATAGTTTATATGACTGAAGCTTCAAATCGTCGTAAACTATGGCTCCAACGGAAGATTTTGAAATGTTCAGTGATTTCGCCAACTTTCGGATGGAAATCGAAGAATTTCGCTTGATTCGTCGCCGGACAATCTCGAGCATATGGGAAGTCCGAACGGTGCGCGTTTTTCATCTTTCTACGCGGCCATCGAGCGTTTCAAGTTGTTGGTATCGATTTATTGCGTCATTAACTGAGTTTGCCATATTCAGGGTCTTGAAAATAACAACTGTACCCATCCTACTAAACCATGTAAGATTCTAGAAATTTAACGAATGTTCCCTCACAATTGAAAACTTTCATAGTGAAAGTACTTCCAAGTACTAAAATATATATTTGAAGGATCAAGCATTCATGAATGATTCACATAGAACTAAAACGGCGTTGAAAAACAAAATATGACATTTTTTTATCCTTAGCAATAGTGTTAGTGAATAAACTGTAAATAGAGTTTTACAAACCATATTCTCTGCGTAACTAAATAACTCTCAAGTCATCAGTCCACTATCAATAGAAGATATGGCGAAACTCAAAAAACTTTTCGCTCAATTTTTAATGATTAAAAATGATCACTTAACTTAAAGTCTGTTTGGATATTAAAAGAGCTTCGGTTTTGAAAGATCTGAGAAGTTAAACAGTTTTCTAAGATGCTTTCTATCAATACAAAATGCTTTAGATCAACAAACAAAACATGCTTACTTTGATAAATTCTTTTTTAATCGTTTACATCTTATTGACGGAAACCAATGTCTGCAAAAATCTGTAACTTTATTGCATTATCTGTATAATGTCAGTAATCTGTATGAGGTCTGTATGATGTTGGTCGCAATATGTTATTTCAAAATCATGTATATATGCCCATATTTGATGATTTTTTTAATGGATTATTCTTGAAAGTTTTAACTAACTTTATACAAAATGGTCTAACATAACGTTTCACTTTTTGGGAATAATGTAGATACGTCGCTTGTGTTGAAACGCAATTTCCAAACATTATTATATTTTTTGAATTCCCGTTAACAACGCGTTAGTAAAAGGCTTTATACCACAAGGTTAACAATTTAGATTCTTATAGTAATTTTTTTTAGAAAGATATTGTTACAGCGTTTTGTTGCAGGAAAAAAAGTTATACGTCATTTTGATAAGATCGACGTATCTGTTGGCAATATGGCAACTTGACATACCATTGTCATTTGCATTCGTCATTTTTTAATATCTACCAATCTACCAATGAGCCGTTCAGAGGAATTAAACATGTCCGGTTTTCAAGTAGGAATTAAAATAAATTCGAAAAAATTCAATGTTTACTCTCTCGGGTTGGTCCAAATGTTACTTACGTTCATTTGAAAAAGTATTCGAGAAATGTCTATACACAGAAAAAAATCTTGTAGTGAAAACTACCATTTGACCCAGGGGCCTGGCAACCCTATCCTATTTGCTAGCGTTTGACAGTATGCAACAATGCAACATATCACGGGCCTTATTTGAATAAGGCCCGTCTGACGTTTGTTACTACGGGTAGGAACGCCAGCATTGTTTACAAACAATAAATCTTTTGACGTTTGGTTGTTAGAGATGTTGACTACAGGAACATCTCTGTTCACCAGATCCCTGATTTGACTCGACTATGGCTATCTTTAAAACAACCATGAAATGTCAGTCAAATTCACTTCGTTTATGGTAAATCTTTCCACATTTGTAGTATATTTGACAGACCTCATATTGATATCAACCGCACCATGGTTGATCTAATCGCAGGCATGGTAAAATCAAACGCATTTATAGTCAGCTGAAAATTGTTGGTGATTGCGCTTAATTCAACCCTCGAAATGGTAGTTTCTGCTGCGGCTTTTCTTGCGTGTATGAATACATACACACGCTCATTCGGAATTACCCAAAAATTGTGTAAAGTTAACCCAAAATCATAAAAATTGGAACTACTCAAGATTGAGTAACCGTATCTGAACCCAAATTTGGGTAAACCCACAAGTTATTTGATTTTGGGTTAGCTCTGCACATTACTATAAAGAATATTTTTTATGTAAATTGAGTAAAATGTTGAAATAAAAAATTACCCCATTATTCTTTTGATGAAAATGGAGTACTAACCATCCATAACATTCCGTAAATTCAAGTTTTCATTCATAAATTTAATTGTGAAATGGTTACATATGCTCAAGGTGAGCTATCCCTTTTTTTTAAATTCATTAAAGTTGAATTACTTTCCTTTTCGACGTGGTTTCGAACGAATTGGATAAGCTTCCGGAACAAATCGAAAATCTCCTCATTAGCTTTCGGGAAGCTGCGATGGAATGCTGTAGGAACGCAGTAGTAGGGTATTAGCGTAGACTGATAAAACCGCTCCCTCACAAATACATATTAAATTGGTCAGTATTATAACATGAGTCATACATGTTGTGATAATAAACTGAAAATTACGTATTGTTAAAAGTTTCCTGTTTTTTTGTTTATCGTGACCATAACTCATATCGTTCCTTCGTTATATCATACAATGAATGAGCAAGAGCTAACTATACTTCTTTATTATTCTTCTTCTTCTTCTTCTTTTTAGCATTACAAGCTTTCACAATTAGCTTATTGCTTGCTCTCAACTTAGTGTTCTAAATGCACTTCCACAGTTATTAATTGAGAGCTTTCGATGCCAGGTACCATTTTTGCATAAGTATGATTGTGTGGCAAGTACAACCATACGCTATGCCCAGGGAGTCGAGAAATTTTCCTTAACGAAGAATTCCTAGACCAGACCGGGAATCGAACCCAGCCACCTCCAGCATGGTGTTGCTTTGTAGCCGCGCCTTTACTGACTGAGCTAAGGGATAACTGTACGGCACTGTTAATTTCTTGTTTATGAAATCATCATCATATATAGAATACGCTATTTAAGGTTGTTCAAAGTTTGAATGGTTTTTTACATTACACCAGCATTATACACGGATGATACGTATAATGGTGATTACAAAATGAATGAAAATGATTACAAAATGAATGAATGTGTAATAATGATCATACAGCTAATGGTAATTTTCTATTCGGGATACCAGATGAAGAATAGACTGAGATTTAAAGGGTGATACGGTCAAAATTTGGTCAAGGGAAAACGCGTGTAAATCGGTGAAATCGTTTATTTAAAAAATCAAATTAAATTTCTTTTTCAAGTTCAATTAGTATAAAATTCAGGAAAAATATTCAGTTAGGCTTCCGCTTTTCCAAATCCGAATTGCCGGGCCTTACGCTTGACCCCTGCCATCAGATTTTGTACAGCCACCTTGTCCACCTTCTTTGCCGCAGAAAGCCAGTTTGCCTTGAACTGCTGCTCGTCCTTAGCAGTTTTTTTGATCTTCTTTAGGTTCCGCTTGACAATAGCCCAGTATTTCTCAATTGGGCGGAGCTCTGGCGTGTTGGGAGGGTTCTTATCCTTGGGAACCACCTGCACGTTGTTGGCGGCGTACCACTCCATGGCCTTTTTACCGTAATGGCAAGATGTCAAATCCGGCCGAAACAGTACGGAACAACCGTGTTTCTTCAGGAAAGGCAGCAGACGTTTATTCAAACACTCTTTCACGTAAATTTCTTGGTTGACAGTCCCGGAAGCTATGAAAATGCTGCTTTTCAAGCCACAGGTACAAATGGCTTGCCAAACCAGATATTGTTTTGCGAACTTGGACAGTTTCGTGTGCTTGAAAATATCTGCTACCTTTCCCCTTCCTTTTGCCGTATAAAACTCCTGTCCCGGAAGCTGCTTGTAGTCGGCTTTGACGTAGGTTTCGTCGTCCATTACCACGCAGTCAAACTTCGTCAGCATCGTCGTGTACAGCCTCCGGGATCGCGCTTTGGCCCTCGTATTTTGTTTATCATCGCGATTTGGATTCACTACCTTCTTGTAAGTCGATAGTCCGACTCGTTTTTTGGCTCGATGCATGGTTGTAGACGATACACCCAGCTTATTTGCGGCATCTCGGAGAGATAGGTTAGTATTTCGCTTGAAACTACCGGCAACTCTTTTTGTCGTCTCAGCGGCTTCCGGTTTTCGATTTCCCCCCGATCCAGACTTCCTGGCTGTCGACAAACGTTCCCCAAACACTTTAATTACATTTGTAACGGTTGATTTGGCAACTTTTAGCGATTTTTTGATACGCTGCTCTTCTTGCTTGGACGGCATTTTGACAACTGAAGAGTGAATTCCAAAATCAAAATAGGAGCAACATTCTACACACACACACACACACCTTCAAAATGAGGGGTGTTCAGGTTTTTTTAAATGCAAAATTGAAAGAAATACGTCAAGTTGATATTGACCAAATTTTGACCGTATCGCCCTTTACCCACTTTCTTAAATCGCCTTATCCATGGTTTGACGTTTCAGCCTGTTTTATTAAAATCGGCAAAAGTTATTCAATTTTGGGTAGATCCGAATGAGCATGCATGTCTGTATACCTGGCATCCCTGAATGACATTTGTTTTCATTTCTTGATAAAGTGATTTAATCCAGGATGGTAAACGGTTTTGGTAGACTGGTAAATACAAGGTAGATAAATGAAATGGTTTCAAGGTAAGACAAAGTTACACAAATTGTCCAATAACGTGAAGTACGATCGATGAAATTTCATCATATTGCTTCTTTCCTTGTAGCCGTCAATATCTGATAAGGTCTCTTACCTAGCAAATTCGATTTCGCGCGTAGTCCATATTTAGCACTACTTATTGATACCATAATTTTACAGCATGAGCAAACATTGTTTACAAATATATGTGTCTGGAAACAGGCAGCAGATCGCATTAATATGACTAGGGTGACATCTACACTGAAATAAAAAAGTGTTTCGGTTATTTGGGTAGGAGTAGGAGTTGGCAACCAGCCATCTTTTGCGCGTATTCCTATCCCTTCCGTTTGCTGTATTTCCGGCCTTAAGATGCTTGGTACTGGTACAAAGTACTGCTTTCAATCACCTCACACACGCTCGTGCAAAGATAACCTTCCAAGTCTCGCCTTGTGGCACGTAGCTTTTGCGCGAGCTATTCAACTTCTTATTGATCTTTCGTGTGTCGTTGACACGGTTAGGTTTCTCCACTTGTGCTTCGCGAACTCGTGCTTCCATTTAGCGCATTTTCCATCGAAGGAATGACTTTTGCCTGCTCCCTGTCTGTCTGTAACGATCCTCATTCGCTAAAACAGTCTCGCCCGTGCTACACACTTCTCCTTCACTAACTGCTTGCATCAAACCAACCATTTTTTCGGAGCGGATTTTCCCAGTGGTTCGAAGCCGTTTTCAAGAAAAGATAATTTCAAAATTTGGTGTGCAGATTTTCCATGAAAATCAAAATACTGTTCCTGAAATGTATTTACTGTTTCCTACACGGAAAAAAATAATCTTATCCAGATCCGTGAACTGCAGTCATGCATTCGATAAAAAGCAGAAACACAAGGTGAACTGAATCACGGAATCAGGAACTAGATCACGTTTTTAGGCAAAAATCCGGGAACAGTGAGCTAGTTCGCGGTCCCTTTTTATTTTTGGCATCACTTTTGTTTCTGTGTACTACCTAATTGAAACACAATGAACACATTTTCATGAACAGCAATTAAATTTTGAAGGAGATTCTCCTTTTAAATTTTCATGATGATGATGATGATGATGACACCGCTTCGAAAAAAAATAAACATTGTTCGAACCTCAAGCTAGTGGTATGGAAAGGAAATGACAAGGCCACCGTCTTGTTTTCCTCCTAGAAGTAGTTAAAATGAGTGTACCAGTAAATAAGACACGATCCAACCTACGCTGCCATCATTTAAAAAAAATGCGTGACGCCACCACCATTTAACAAAATAAATAACATCACGCCTCCACTTCAAGCTCAGGTCGAAATAATATAAAAGTGGCAAATACCCCAATTTATAATTCAGCTTCGTCCACACCCAGGCTAATCTAATCTAATTGAGCGCATCCATTATTTGTATCCCAAATTGTCTGCACATTCTTCTGTTGCGTTACAAAAAATGTCTTCCCCTCGCGAGTGCCATCTGCAAAATGACAAAGAATCAAAACAACATCAACGCAATTCGAGTTCTGTTTGCGATCGAGTTCTGCTTCATCCGAAGCAAGCTTTGATTCGCTCAGTTGGGTCAAGGCTCACTACGTTGTTCCTCCTGATAATCTCTGATCTGACCGCATGCACCAGAAAAAAAATAACGTCCATCTCGCGATATATTTGTTATTATTCATAGCATTAATTTATCTGCTCGCATGACTGTGATGAAGTCATTCACGCCTGTCAGCGCGGAAGCAGTGCAGCAACGCCGCCCAACTTCGCATTCCTCAAAAAGAATTATCTCGCGCCGGAGGCCGTCACTTCGCTTCGCTATGATCTCACCCTTCACGATGATGATGTTTTGCGAGATAGTGGCGAGATGTTTCCACTATTTACTTACTCAAGAATGCTAATACTAGTGAGTTGTGGTGGCGAGATTTGCACTTGTCCATGCGAATACTGCTCAAACATCTGGTGCGATGTTTACGTTCCGATGCCTCTCGGTTGGGCGCAGTCGATCAACATCAACAGTTTTACTACTACTTTTCAGCATTCTCACGCAGAATCCAAAATGCAACCAATATCTTACGCTTCTATTTTCTATTAATAACAACGAACTTCAAGGCATGCCATCACGCACCTATCGTCGCTGGCTGAAGTTATGGTATTTATAAAACGGTGATCGTAAATAATAGCTGATGTCATCAATCCAGCACAGCGTGCCATGGCTTGATGCCATGGAGACGGATGATCGTATGTACCAGTAAATCGTTTTGCAGTTTAAAAATGAATATCAACAACACGTGATAGCGAGAGGATTTTCCGTTTGTTTTGAAACTGTCATGTGGTCACGCAAAATGGCCTGCTTTGATTGATTTCCCGTCTCCTTTCAGGCCCTCACCATCAGCTGCGTGAGCTTGCACTACAAGAGCATGGGTGAAACCGATGAAATGACCAGACTGCTCGTTGCCGGAACCTTCGTCGGTTATACCATCATCCTCGTTGGTCTGTTTGCCGGTATGCTAATGCTTTCCTGTCCATAAACACCTATCGATACTAATGAGTGTTCACTTATTTATCCCCAACGCTAGGCTACTTGCTCGGTGAGCCGATCAGTAAGAAAATCGACCTGTTCTTCTCGCTGCTCGGTTGCGCCATGTTCATCGCCTCCGGCGTGCTGATCCTGCAGGAATGGGAAAGCGGCTTCAAAACCGACCGCCGTCGGCTGGCCATCTCCAAGGGAGCGCTGGCCGTCATCAACGGAGTTTTGTTCTTCTTCGATGCCGTTTTCACCTTCAGAGCTTAAACATGGCTAGTACGAACGCACAAACGCCCAGAAGCCAAAAAGAGCCCAATATTTTGACGTTTTTTCAGTGAAATGACAAATTTGAGATTTGAATCTCGTCTAATTTGATTACAAATTCGTGTTAGTCCTAAGAGTTAAGATTAAGTTTGTTTAAATTCGTTCAAATTATTTAAACTGTAGTAAGGCAGCGTTTTGGCGATTATTTAAAAAGAATGTTACCAGTACAAAATCTTTTCCCACTGTGTGTACTGCAGTAGTATGTGTGAGATCTATGTCATATTAGTTAGCTTCCCATCGATGTCCAACGAAAAAGCTTCACTCAACTGGACGCCACCTTCCGTTCGATAGCGCAACCCTTACAGATGGCAACGCTGTGTTCATTTTCCAAAGTTCACCTCACATGCAGCCGTGCATGCAAACAACATAAACATTGTATCTATTATCTACATCAAAAGACGGAAAATATTCTCTAATTTTGTAACTTTTATACCTAACCTAATAAAATACGACCAAAAAAGCAAAGCCAATTTTGATCCCTTCGAGGATGACACTCCCGGACTCGGTGGAAGATTTGTTCAAAGTTCATACCGTTAACCGGAGCGCAGAAAACCGATGGAGGGTCACTGCATTCCAATGGGAGCCGGTCGCACCGAGCAGCCAATGCCTGTACGGTTGTGTACGTGCGTGTTGCTTGCGTATTGAGTTGCCAAGGATCAATAAAATGTGCCTCGTGTAAATGTAAATCACTGTTGGAAGAGGATACTGATGCATTTCGGATGAAACTTCAATATAGTCGGAACGACCGATTGGTTCTCGTTGCAAATTTGGTCTCTTTTAGACGTTTGGATGTTTGCTCCCGCAAACAATACTGCGAGGGTATTTGACGGTTTGCTCGAGTGCACTAATCATGAGTTTGTAGTGGTCAATCGAAGAATCAAAGAGTGCCGTGAAAGATTTCAGCCTTGAAAATCGAAATCGAAATATCTATTATCATTGTCACGTCACTTAATTTTATAATATACATGACAGAACAGGGACGGAACATTGACGTGCATAATGGCTTCTGAGCATGAGCATGATTGACCGCCCACGGATGCTATTCCGTTATTGCCTGATCAGCTGTATTTACACAAAGAACCAACAGATAATGTTTGGGGCTAACACAAGGGGTCGGTCAATCTGATAAATTTAGAATTTTCAAAATATTTTTTTTTTTCAAAGATCGGGGGGCAGTCTCGATAAAACAACGAGACTTTTTTTTCAGTGTTTCAAATTGTAAATAAAAAAAAGAAGCAACAAATTTCAAAAC
The DNA here is from genome assembly GCA_034211315.2 of Aedes japonicus. Taxonomy (NCBI): domain Eukaryota; kingdom Metazoa; phylum Arthropoda; class Insecta; order Diptera; family Culicidae; genus Aedes; species Aedes japonicus. The sequence goes on along the minus strand of JASCZW010003297.1, from coordinate 14,158 downwards.
AAACTCAAGTCCTTCGATCTCTGGTATGATTAACATTGATATGTATTTCGCGATTCAAATGTTAATTTTGAAAACTTTCAAATAAAATAATATATTGCGATATAGGACGAATGTATAGAGAATGAATATGCTTATTCCAACTGCCATCACAGCCTGCAGTGCGCTAACGGAACTATTAATACATTTCAATTATTATAATTTCCTGTAAACTCAAGATTCGAATTTTTACTTATAAGTGTGTAATCTCATGTGTTCATGTGTTTAGTGAAAACGTGGATTTAACTTAACGATCCAGAATCTCAGATATTGAATAGATAGAATTAACACTAGAATAAACCTTTCAATAATCGTTTATTGATAGCTCCTTAAAATAGGTGTTCATTTGAGCATAGATTTTGTCGTGTTATTGAATTTATCATTATTGTTATACTTACCTCGATTTGAATAAAACAGAACAAAGCATGATGATGTTGTTTGAGAAGGAAATAATTTCTCGTCACCATGAGGCTCTAAGAGTAGACAGCACTTTTTTAGCTAGAACAAAGTTGTTAAAAAATGTATTAATAGTTCCGTTAGCGCACGGCAGGCTGTGATAACTGAATAGAAGTTTGAAATTGAGCGGAGGGCATTGTGAGGTAGTATTTCGAAACAAGCACACAATCTTTTGCCAAGCATCCCTTGACTGGCAAAAGAATTTGCGCTTGTCCGGCAGCTTAAATGGTTCTAACGAACTGTCTATTCACACTCCCAAATCCCCTACATGGGAGAGAAACTTTCTCCCGTTCATTTGGGTTTAATTTTGGCATACGACTTGGAAACTACTTCTATTCAATTTTCACAGCCTAACGGAACTATCAATACTTTCTCTTAACAACTTTGTTCTAGCAAAAAAAAAGTGCTGTCTACTCCTAGAGCCTCATGGTAATGAGAAATTATTTCCTTTTCAAACAACATCATCATAGATCGTTACTCCGCGTATGGGAGAATACAAAGAAATACTATATCAGTGTAGAACAAAGCAGTCAGATTTATATATAGGGTAGAGAACGGCTTAATCAGGGGTCACTGTTTTAATCAGTTGTTTGGAAATAGGTCTGAAACTCCTGCATTTTCCAAATTATTCCACTTTTAATGATACGAACAATAGCTCTTTCTATCGGGCTTTTTATTCGATGCATAAATCATGATTGATTACCAATTTATTACTGTCATTTTGAAGATTTAAAGTACATCATCTCGAAAACCATCAGTTTCTTACCTGCAGAAGATGTTCGCTCAAATTTTGCCTTTGTGTATTTTGCATTTAATCGCGTGTACTCTAACATGGAAGAGCATGTCTTCATCAGCTCTCTCTCACAGCCAGAATGTGGTGTTGAACATTGAGTTAAATTTATGACATGTTTACATAATCTGGAATCACTATTTATTTCACGTTTCTTCCAGTCATTTGAAGTTGATCTATGCTTATGATTATATTGTCCATCATCTGGCACTATCATATGCAATAAAAAAAAATATTCCGGGGTTGTCAATAGTACCCAGGGGGCGCGACTCTATCTCAGATGCAGGATTTTTTTTTGTTTTGCTTTTGTGCGATGTGCGCACGCTTACTAGATAGAAAGAAGATTTTAAAGATTTACTGCAAAAAGATGCAGCACGATGCAAGTTGATGGATTAATATTCACAAGCTGAAACTAGATTTTTTTAAAGATTGATTCGCTAGCGTGGGATTTTTCGATCATCTTGAATCTGGATTTAGATGTGTTGCACAATATGACACGATCCTCAGTCGCACCCCCTCACTTCGCTATCGTCAAATTGAGAACAATGTCCAGGCCACGACTACCAGCCTTTCCATGTTTAAGTCAAATCACCATTTGAAGCCCTCAGACGGATATGTTACTCAATTTTCGTAAAAAGTGGATCGACTCAAAAATTGAGTTCGTTCACCTCTTGCGAAAACTGAGCAGTACAAATACAAATGGAAGAAAAGAGGTTTTAAGCGTGCAGAGCTTTGAAAATTTGATTTGTAATGTTTGATGTAACTCCAAAATCGTTTGATATAACCTACAATGCAGAAAGAGACCTTTTGCATCATTTTGCTTGTATCAGACATCCTACCTACTTTACCAAATAATGCCATCAGATCACCAGAGCATGAAGCTATTTAGCTTAGCTTAGCTTAGCTTGACTGACTGCACGTATCGATGGTTGCTACTCCGTGATTGATCAGAATCAGTGAAATTGCACAATGAATCAACTGAATGGGGCTGGGAGTAACCGACCATTCTCACTGTACACGTTTCAGTGACTCAATTTATTTAATAATCAATAACGGCGCCGGCCACGTCCTTGCAATCAGTTGGGAATAGGGAAGGAAAGTTAGTGTGACCTTTTCTGATTAGGGACCGTGTTTACCTCTGCATCCCCACAAAGGTCACAGGAAGGAGGTTTTTCTATGTTGGTAGGGTAGGGCTCGATGGATCAGGATTCACCTTGATAAGTGATGTGATCATATATATACTATGCATTATAAAATTAAATGTACATTCACACATACATACACATGTATACATACACAAACATACACATGCATACACATACATATACATACATATCGAATATATACAAATTCAAATTCATATAAACATTTTACTTACCTCCGATATTAGATGTTTTTGGTTGAGCGTTATGCTTTGACGGCTACATTCGAAAAGTTTTCTTGTCGTTGTTGTCCGTGTTGATTTGTAGATTTCTCTGTTTTTGAACTCCAAGGGCGGGCTGCTTGATAATATAATCCTTTCATTCCCGTTTCGAAATTTGTTTAAGTGAGTTCTTCGCCCTTCATAAAAGCTCGGGAGTAGTTTCGTAGCGAATCGAATAACGATCTCTATCTGTTATATTTTTAGAATATGGTGGAGCCTTCTTGACATAGATAGTGGGTTGAACGTTCGGTGACGCTATCGCTTTCGAAACTGTATTCATATGAGAAACCTGCCCTGAAGAATGTATTTCTCGCCGGACATAACAACAGGCTCTCCGCGGAGGTGGTGCTTAAGCCACTCGTTAGAAAATCCGAGGGATAGAGAACCCCGTAGGTACTTGTTGCGTGAAAAAAATAAATAGACCATACCGTATAGTAAGAGCGACGAACTAGGCGATAAGACCAAAGCCCGACACCCACAAGAGAATGGTCACCTGAATATTCACAATACAACAAAACAACACAACTGCCCCTCCACCCAAAGCCATCAGATATGGAATTTTAACAGTGGCACCATTAGCTTTCGTAAGGCAAACAAAAAACTAACCCACAGCTCTTCAACTCAATTAACCCACTGAAAACGATTCTTAAGTTCTCAACACACGCATCCCATATGGAAAATGAACCACGATCCCATAGCTTCGTTCGACACAGAAAGAAGCTCAAAACGTTTCGCCCAGTTCAAATAAATAGAAAAAAATACTACTTAGCTGAGGTTTCCTCGTATCAATTCTTCTTCTTCTGGATAATAATTCGAGTCTTCGAGGAAAACTTTGGCACTAAAACTAGCATTTGCTCGCACTTCAGGTTCAACAGCTAATTAATGTGGAATAAATATTACTAGCAAACAGAGTAAAATTTGGAAATTTTACAGAGCACAAATAAAACGATCGATCACCAGAGCATGAAGCTATTTAAAATAGTTAGTACTTATCTGTTCAATGTCCACTATCTATTACTGTTCTTCTCCTCTCGCATTCCGTCCAGAAGTTCACGAAGCCAAATTCAATTTCCTTGCCTTTGGTCTTGCGTTACAACGCATGCACTTGCTGGACCAGCCTTCCGTCTTTGAAGGAAGAAACCGCTGCGGATTCCGGGTGCTTGTCCTCTCTCGAAGGTGAAATCCGTTTTGGTGATACTGCTGCTGTTAAAGGGTGATACGGTCAAAATTTGGTCAAGGGAAAACGCGTGTAAATCGGTGAAATCGTTTATTTAAAAAATCAAATTAAATTTCTTTTTCAAGTTCAATTAGTATAAAATTCAGGAAAAATATTCAGTTAGGCTTCCGCTTTTCCAAATCCGAATTGCCGGGCCTTACGCTTGACCCCTGCCATCAGATTTTGTACAGCCACCTTGTCCACCTTCTTCGCCGCAGAAAGCCAGTTTGCCTTGAACTGCTGCTCGTCCTTAGCAGTTTTTTTGGTCTTCTTTAGGTTCCGCTTAACAATAGCCCAGTATTTCTCAATTGGGCGGAGCTCTGGCGTGTTGGGAGAGTTCTTGTCCTTGGGAACCACCTGCACGTTGTTGGCGGCGTACCACTCCATGGCCTTTTTACCGTAATGGCAAGATGCCAAATCCGGCCAAAACAGTACGGAACAACCGTGTTTCTTCAGGAAAGGCAGCAGACGTTTATTCAAACACTCTTTCACGTAAATTTCTTGGTTGACAGTCCCGGAAGCTATGAAAATGCTGCTTTTCAAGCCACAGGTACAGCTGGCTTGCCAAACCAGATATTTCTTTGCGAACTTTGACAGTTTCGTGTGCTTGAAAATATCTGCTACTGTCCCGGAAGCTGCTTGTAGTCGGCTTTGACGTAGGTTTCGTCGTCCATTACCACGCAGTCAAACTTCGTCAGCATCGTCGTGTACAGCCTCCGGGATCGCGCTTTGGCCGTCGTATTTTGTTTATCATCGCGATTTGGAGTCACTACCTTCTTGTAAGTCGATAGTCCGGCTCGTTTTTTGGCTCGATGCACGGTTGTAGACGATACACCCAGCTTATTTGCGGCATCTCGGAGAGATAGGTTAGGGTTTCCCTTGAAACTACCGGCAACTCTCTTTGTCGTCTCAGCGGCTTCCGGTTTTCGATTTCCCCCCGATCCAGACTTCCTGGCTGTCGACAAACGTTCCCCAAACACTTTAATTACATTTGTAACGGTTGATTTGGCAACTTTTAGCGATTTTGCCAACTTTGCGTACGAGTAGCTCGGATTTTCGCGATGCGCGAGCAAAATTTTGATACGCTGCTCTTCTTGCTTGGACGGCATTTTGACAACTGAAGAGTGAATTCCAAAATCAAAATAGGAGCAACATTCTACGCACACACACCTTCAAAATGAGGGGTGTTCATGTTTTTTAAATGCAAAATTGAAAGAAATACGTCAAGTTGATATTGACCAAATTTTGACCGTATCGCCCTTTATCACTACCGTAGCATAATTTTCGTCCTCGTTAATTGGGCTCCAATTTCAAACATATATTTTCACAACCCGGTCAATTGATGAAAATGAATTTCAAACAGTTCCTTTGCCAAAACCTCTGAGCACTGCATAAATACGCGAGACTTGGAAACGAGTGAAAAAAAATGACACGAGCTAAAACAAACATGTCAAGTCACGATCAAAGCTAACTGCGATCTCCAACAGTGACGCTCACAATTGCTTCTCCGGAAAAAAGCAATTTAAAGTGACAAAGAAGTGACACTAAGAATCGTTTCCGTCCCGACTGTAAGTAGAAATTAAAAAACGAAGTGAATAAGGTGGGTCTATTCTGCGAACCATTCGACGCTTTCACTTGATGAGTCGACAATTGTCAAATCGAGTGAGTCGACTCTCCATCTGATTCGCACAGAGAGTCAAATCGACCAATTCAACGATTGATGACATTCGTTTCGTTTTGTGTATCGCAAAATTGGAACTATTGGAAACCATTGATTTTCCGGAACGCTTCTTCGAATTAATTAAAAAATAATTAACGTAAACTTGTGCTGACTAGTAAATGTCATATAAGCCAAATTTCTATTCGATGGTAGTAAATTTAAAGTGTTTTTTAATTAGAGATTGTCCACGTTGAAATAGCAACACACAAAGCGATTTGTCAAAAATCCGATTATCTCTACACGGAGAAACCAAACTATCCGAAATCAAGTGAGACAGTACACAAAACTAAGAAGTATGATTGAAAAAGGCAATTTTACCCACAGCAAGGTATTTTAGGAGAAGTAAGTTTTCAATGGCCTGTCGCGAAACTCAAATCGGAGTTTTTTGCTGTCACCTTGTTTTGGCTGAAAGTTTTGGATCGCCATTCAATCAACAACGTTGGAAGGGTATCCGGTTTTTGCGTACCGTTTCTAGTGTCTAGTTTTCAATTGTCTAGTGTCCAGTTTAAACTTTAACGCGTCCGAGGTTCCTTTAAGTACTATAGAGAATCAAAGAAAATTATGAACTCGGGAAGCTACAAAAAATAACCGGTAAGTGTAATTATTTCACTTATTCGAGTTCCTATTTTTATTCATGACGTTTTGAAATTTTAGGCATTACTGCATTGATAAGTGTGAAGACACCATCAATGGCAACTTCAAGGTGTTGAAGCAACACATTCGCTCGGTACACAAAATTACCACGAGCAAAAGAACAACCATACCACTGAAATGTCCCCATTGTAAATTACAAATAAAGACTGTTTTAATGTACTTGAGAATGTAATCAAATGCGTGTTGATGTAGAAGGAGATGTTCGCTCATCACCATGAGGCACCAAGAGTGAACAACAATGTTTTTGGCTAGAATGAAAGATATGAAGAGAAAGTTTTTGATAGTTCCGCTAGTGTGCGGCAGGATTGGAAATGTAACAGATGTTTTTTAGGAAAATTGAGCGAAAAGGGCATGTATACAGTGGTACTCGAACCAAGGACATTTTTGCCTAACATCCCACTGCGGGGTAGGTTGAAGGAGCACGGACTAAGTCCGCCACTTCAACAGGCAAAAATGTCCGGTTGGAAGACGCTCATGTACCACTGTGGCTTGTATAGTTATTCTAGCGATCTACTGTGTGCACTCTGTTTACTGATGCGCACATGGGAGAGGAACTCTCTCCTTTTTTGGGTTTGTTTTGATTCGCACCGACTGACGATCACTAAAGTTTTTCTCGTCGTCTCCAATGTAGAGACCTCGGAGAGAAACACCTTTCATTCATCTTCACATTTCATCTTTCATTCTAGCCAAAAACATTGTTGTTCACTCTTGGTGCCTCATGGTGATGAGCGAACATCTCCTTCTACATCATAATCGTTACTCCTCGCACGGAGAATATATAACATAACAATTAATGTATGTAAATACGTGTTATTTTATTTGAATATATTTTTTTTTATTGATTTTAGTGAAAAAAAATCAATAAAGCTCATTTTCGAATAATATCTTAAAAAACGAAAACTCAAATTTTGGATTATTGTTACTGTCGATTCGCTTCTAACAAACAGTTAATTTCACTCGGCTTTGAGTCTTTTCAAAATACTCAAGCTTGGATACTTTGTTAATAACTCAATTATGACTGGTTTTGCATTCCTGTCAAGATGAGTGGATATGACTTATTTTTGAATAGTTTGGTTCTCTGTGGCAATGAACTTCTTATAACGTTAGCGTTAGTATAGGGTGTCCCAGGATGCAGGTATGCAGGATTTGGAAATAATATTACAAGATCGGGTAAATTGAGTTTTTAACGTACTTTTAGGTTCTCTACAATATTCTAATATATATAATATTAATATTAATATTCTAATATATATAATATTAATATTGATATTCTATTACTACAGTTCAACGTGACATTTCCTAGATCCATTCAATCGTACGCCAAGGAGCGGACTTTTGATCTAACACTGCTCATTAGCTTCAGCGCAGACTGTTTGCCAATGACTTTTGATAGTTTTTTTTCCAGTCTTTTCAAATGTTTTTCGCGCAAATATGCCTTTGTTAGTGCTCAACAAGTTTTAATTGGCTTTGTCTGGCGACAATTTGGAGGACTCATCTCCTTGGCGACGAATTTGACTCCTTTGGCGTTGTACTGATGTACTGATGCCAAATTCGAACAAAACAGTACTGGATTATTATGTTCCTGGATCATGGGGAACAGGTGCCGCTCCAAGCATTCCCGAACGTCAACATCAGCTGTCATCGTATTGTTACAAACGGATTTGAAAGCATTCTACAGTCACAAATTGCTGGCCAAATTTTATTGGCCAAAAATTGACATATCCGCTGTAAAACTGGCCACCCGGAAGCGTCTTATAACAAAACTTCACGTAGGATTCATCACCGATAATTATGCATGCCCATTTTCCACACAGCAGTTTATCGTATAATTTACGAGTCCTTGGTTTGACAGATGCTGCTTGTTTTTCACTACGTTTTGGCTTCTTCTGCTTCTTGAAAGTCCTTAGTCCATTTCGTGCCTTTGCTCGATCGACGTTACTCTTGGAAGTTCCCAGCTTTTTGGCCACATCTCGAACGTAAGAACCCTTTTTCCGGTTCAGCTTGCGTGATTTTCCGGTTCAGGTTTTAATCTACAGGGCTACGTCCAGATTGTATCTTTTCCTGGAAAGAGATTCCTCACCATACTTTCGAATCGCGTTACGAACTTTTTTTTCGATTTACTCCTAATTTTGTTACAATTTTTCGAAAGGTCCAATATGTCCCACAATTTATGGTGATAACCATGTGAACAAATATGAGGCATTTTGAAAGCTCTGTAAAGTTGTGAATTAACTTTCACAACGAAATTCAAAACTTTTTCTGGCAACACTGTAGTACTTTGCTTTAAAATGCAACGAAACGTCAAGTCGAGCTAAGTCACGAACTTTCTATTTCCCGGAAGTATACATACAACTTTTGCACATAGGAGCGGGTAAAGCCCAGGCAAGTGTCTCAATTATTTTGAATGGTCTCGATTTTACCAAGGAGATGCAAGCTCACGCCACTCCGACGTTCTCAGGTGGTGTCCAGAGCTCTGTTCTCCAAACCGGATTTGCTATTGCTTGATGAACCGACTAACGTGTTGGACAATAAGGCCATAATCTGGCTTGAGAATTGCCCCCAAACGTGATTCACGACATTGCTGGTCGTATCCCACGACCGGAACTTTCTTGACATGGTCCTAGGGACATCCTGTATTTGCAGGGCAACTACAAACAGTTCGACATGTCACGGACAGAGAAACACAAAGTTAAGAGAAGTGAGTACGAAGCTCAGCTAACTCACCGCTACCACGTGCAACAACCGCGCTGCCAGCGTGCAGTCCAAGATTAAAGATGCTGTAGAAGCTGTGAGTTGTAAGTCCCTTTTGGTAAGAGAGAAATTCATCGTTTTCCGCTATTTTTTTCAAATCGGGTCTGAAGCCAGTGAAGAAGTGAATCAAAGTGATGATCGAGCTCCCGACGGTAGAACCAGTGAATCCACCAGTGTTGCAGTTGAGCGAAGTCCAGTTCAAGTAATCAGACGATAAGGTTATGTTCAAGTTGATCAATCTGAGTGCGAATCTCGACTCCAGGATCTATATTGTAAGATATTGCCTTAGAACTGGAATTCTAATTGCGCAACTAATTTTATTATCCGTTTTCCTACCATGTTGGTGAGAACGGTGCCGGTAAGACCACGCTGTTGAAGACTGTCACAGGCTGGATGCAACCTACGGGAGGTTTCGTCTATCCGCATCGTGGCCTCCGGCTCGGTTACTTCTCCCAGCATAACGTCGACCAGTTGAACATGAACGGCAACTGCGAGGAACTGCTCCAGAATGCCTACCCTGGGCAACCAATCGAAGGATAACGCAGAAATTTGGGGAGTTTTGACGTGCCCTGGAATCTTGCCTCCCTTTCCAGAGATCAAAAGTCCCAGATGGCGCTGGCCAAGATGTGCATGAGTCGACCAAACTTCCTCTTGCTTTACGAACCAACCAATCACTTGGACATTGAAACGAAAGAAGCTCTCGGCAAGGCGATCTTAACAAGTACACGGTCTATCCAGAAGAACTCATTGAGGGTTGCGAGTATCCTTTCAGCGTGGCGTTTTTTGGAGAATTTTTTTTTCGCTTAGTTCAACTACGATAATGCACTGGTATGCAAACATTGCAGAATAAAATACTATGACCTGTTAAAATGTATGGCAGTTTACACGAAAACGCAGTAGTTTATATGGAAATCATGGAAGATTGCCAGAGCAGTTTTAAAAACTGACATCCAAAATAGTAGGAACTACCGCACTTTTTTATTCTGTGTAGGTACTGTTAAAAAAAGTGCAGAAATTTAATTCTAAGAAATGCAACGTTAAGTTCGATAAAATTATGCAACGCAGTTACGTAAACATAAATAAAAACCAACAAAAAATTAAAAATAAAACTCTATAATCGAGGTTACACATTAGCAAACGAAAATATTTCAACAAAACTAATTAAAAAAAAAACAACCATAAATGCGCTAGTTCTATAATATTTTCATTCATTTAGTTGCAAGTGTAGCAACGCTCGCAACGGGCTCAGGTTGTATTTAAATAAATATTTGCCTAACATAACCAACTAAATGAAGAATGATCTGGAGACGAAGATAAACAAGAATTCAGCGTATCGTAACAAAAAATAGAGCATGCTGCCAACCCATCGCTCTTATCCAACATCGCAGTGATTTCTCGTGGGATGCAGAGGATTCCTCAATTTCCAGAAAAGTGAATATAAGTTTAACCTATTCCTACCCCTTCTCTATTTGACCTGTATTCGGCTTAGGCCGTCACCAGTATTTCCTAAATGTAGGATCACCAGTTTCCACACATTGAGGTGTATGTTAATCCCTCATCTGTTGATTCTCAGTGTAATTGCAGCTAATCTGGCAATGGCGGACTAGCAACCTCGGGCAGTCAACTATGCTCACGCTTAGGCTATTTCTTTAGTCTTGTACTTCGCCTTGGATTCGTACTGATGGAAGATGTCCGTTTCATGGTCTTATCAAGGAGAAAGCCTGCTATGCCTGTTCTTTGATTCACTAACATAGATGCTTCGTTTGTATTGTGGACTAAACACCGACACGAATGACAATAGAAAATGTATTAATATTTCTGTTAAAATCATGCTACTGACATCTATCTTCGTGTTCGCTGAGATCGTTTATTAAAGCTTTGATTTATTTGATCTAGATAAAACGATTATATAGGTTTTGACAGATAGGATCGCTGCTTTTTTTAATCGGTCGTTATGGATTCTTGATTAATAGTGAAGATTGAGTTTCATGTTCGTTTGCCGGTGGAATAAATGCACGATATTTGTTGGTTCCGAAAACTCGAAGATCACTTTCCTATTACAATGTTTCAGCTCCTGTGTGACATGCTTCGGCTGCAAAATAAATTCGCAGTCTCTTTCAAATTATGGCTCATACACAATGACAACGGATGCTGAACGACAACGGTAATGGAAAAGCCCGATCTGAGTAAGCCTGCATGTCGGAATGAAAACAGGATAGATCAAAGCCGATATTAATTGGACATATCGAAACCATTTGCAGCAACTGTCAAACTTGCCGTTTTCCGTTCCGTTACCGTTATTATTGTTCTTGGCCCATTACTCCTTGAGATGTCGCTCAGTCATAGAATGGTTTTGCTCTTTTTATTTCTAATAAGCATTTCGAATGCAAAATAGCAGTAATGGAGCATTATCATAGAATTGCAATAAAGCAGCCGTATATTGGGCCAAAAGTGGCATTTATGTTGCATTTAAGAGGAATTTAATGCTTGATAGGCTGGCGTAAAGAAGCTTTGGAACTGCTTATTGGTTACCTGGTAAAAGAGAAGAAAAATTAGTTTTTTTTCTATTTAATTCCAACTACCTTTGCTTATCTTGACAGATACGCGTATTTCGTCTACAATATGCAGACTTCTTCAGTGTCTCGTACTTATCCCTCGACTGATAAGGACTACCATATTCTTTTTAATAAGAATAATAGAAGACCCTTACTATTTGACACAATTGTGTGGAAGACAATTTTGATTTAAAAGCTCAAACTTAGGCTGATATCTTCCAGTCTAAATTTAAATTCTGGACCAGTGCTTGATCATTTACTTCAGGGCATTACTTCTCCTATCCGTCCACATAACTCGAAAAATTCATCCAACGAAAAAACTACCTAGGTTAAATTCTTACATCAACATTAAAACGACATTACCACATCCACTGTCACATGAGAGAGCGACTTGCAAAAACAAAAACTGAATTTTTGTATACAAATGATAACCGTATCAGGAGGCCATGCCGATGCCAACAAATGCAAGGACGACTGCCTGTGACATGGGTTACTCCTTCTAAATGGGGTGAACACAAGCAAGGACACTCGCCAACCGACATCGAAAATGTGTGTGAAGAAGTTTGAAAGCGAACCAGGCTGACAGCCTTCTTAGGATACCGAACGCTCACGCATACTCATGCACCAGCTGCGAGAATATTGCACTGCTGCTTCCATTCAGTAGCAACTAACTCATTCCACCACTTCAAAGGCCCGAAGGGGCGAACATGTGTGACTTGCAATCCCCTAAGAAAACGGACCACGCGTCCCCAAGAAGAAAGTTCGCAAGAAGCCGATCGAAGGAAACGGCATCGTCTTACAATCGAATTTTCACCAGGGCATCATGATCGACGCAGCAGGCCCGAAAATCTATTCATTTCATCATCATCGAACGCCCGGTGTTTAATTTTAATTGAAAAACACTCGCTCACTGGGACCGTTCGGTTCGCGAAGCGAATGCGGTTCCTCATCCCAACCCCAATCCCCCCCGTCAAATCGAATCACGCGTGCAGATATATTCAATAGAGGGGGGGGGTGGCGACCAGGAAGAGAAAGTACCGACTGTCGATGGAGCTCACCGGGATTAAAAATTACTTTTCATCAATTATTTTATTCCATTTTGTTACACGGGGCTTGACAGTGGTCCAGACTCTCCTCCGAAGGCAGAGGTTCTCTCGCGAGCGAGAGCAAGTGTCGATCCCTTTTTTCGCGAACGCGCTTTCTGTGCGTGCAACGAACAATGGTCACCGAGCTGAGCGAGAGTCGGACCGGGGAGAGTGTGAGTGTGCGTTTGCGCGCGTTGTGCGAGCTCACTGTCGGATACAAATCACTGCCTACTGCCTGCTGTCGCTTGAAGTATTCGATGTTTTTGACTAATTTCAAGTATTTTGTAGAGTCGAAAGCTGAACAAACAACGCAAATTCGGATGCGGATTACATTTCCTGAACGAGATTTACCGAGAAGGGTCAATCCCATTCATGCTGGTGGTAAATGATTATTTGCATACTCTTTCGCTCCCTCCCTCTTCGGGTTGATTCGACCCCTTCGCATATTTCCCAAAAATCGGCAGGAAAGATGCTAACTCGAACACGAGGCGACCCACGCCCGTCTTCCGGTCCGTGGGCTGAGCTGAGCTGACCCTTCGGCATATTTACTCCCGGACGCTGAATAATGCAACGTACAAGATTGTATGCATGGTTGATTTTTGATGCAAATGCAAACTGGCCAGCATTAATTAAATCTCAAAATTAGTTTCCCAACTCTCTGGCATGCGAGGGTCGAGCCGCATGGCCGCAGTGGTTGAGTGTAATTCAATTTCCATGCAAAATTCCTCCCTATAATTCCATTATTATTACTGTTATCATCATCAGATAAAATCGAAGCGCTTGTGCTTTCCTGTTACAACGAAATAAATAAAAGAAAAATAACCCGCTGCTTAAGCTCGAAACAAGAGAAATAGTGACCTGGTTCAATAAATCAAATTTACGACGTGGTAATTAAGAGCTATTCCGTGCTACCTTTTGCCTACCTACACAGCAACGGTATATCCTTCGGGTCTCTTGGCACCGAAGTTCCTTTTGCCCATACCTTTTGCACGTTACAAGCAAAACAACTTCCGTGCAAAAAAAAAAACAAACGAGGAAAATCATCGTCGTCTGTTGTTTATTCCCGGCGAAAAATGACTTCGGCCGGGGTTGGGGTGTCCCTGCTGGGATCGAGGATGAACGGGGAGAGGTAAAATTTCCACTTTCGAAATAGTCGTAAATTTGACCACGTAGCAAAGCGGACACCGAACTGGGTGCGCTGAAGGCAGGCGAAATAGTATGATGGACAGCTCGTAAATTTCCAACCGGCCTCAGCAGCAGCGAGAGTTGTTTTGATGAAGTAAATCATGACGGTTGTTATTTAAGGTTAGATGTGAAAATAGGTCGAAAAAGTACAATGTTACAAGTTAAGGTTTCCTTCTAACTGAGCTCCAAGAAATTCCTCATCATTTATTTGCTACGGAATTATACTGTGGTAAGAGATTTGTGCCTGGAATGTTGACGATATAAAATAAATACCATAAAATAAAAGT
>JASCZW010003296.1:0-29944 GCA_034211315.2 Aedes japonicus | reverse complement strand
ACAACGCACTATTCAGTGATAAATACTATTGATTAACAATGATATTCTTCGGTGCGATCGCAAGCCTCGAGATGAAACAGCAGAAAACCGACGATGATGATGAGAAAACACAAACTTAACAATTTTGACAGTTCATCAAGCCCAGATGCATTGCATTGGGGCTAAGTTCGCGCACAAGTGAACGACGTGTGATATGCCCAAGTAGAAATATGCTCATGTTGGATTATTTCCGGGATTTTTTTTTCATGGCGAAGTGTTCAACATCGATTTATTTAATTTGTATTTTTTTTTGAAGATTTAATTTTTAAAGATGGCTGTAACATGTCATGTAACATGATGTCTGTAACAACAACAAGAATTTCATAAGGTTGAACTTATGAACGATGCTATGGAATTTCATACGGCTGACCTATGAATGGATTTTGTTTCACACGACGTTGTTCTTGTACGCCTTTAAACTTTCCTTATAACAATTGTTTATATATATATATATATTAGTTGGCAAGTTACTGGACCCATAACCTCAACGTTCAAGGCTCGAATCCCGGTTGCTCCATATTTTTATTTTTTCAAAATCATTATAATTCATAAGATAAATTTATGAAATTCATACTGATTTCTTATAGCAAATAATCATAATGCAATCTTATGAATATCGAAAGTTTATTTCGCTGAGTGAACAATAGGTCATATGAATAAAGTGAGTAAAAGTTTTTGCTTTACTAAAATGCGTGCGTTAAACCTTTTACTTGCGTTTTTACTCACGTCGATATTTACTTTGCGAACATCCAAATCCATATGAATAAAATGTATAATCTGAGTATATGTTCATAAAATCTGGAGTTACCTGTAAAGCATACTCAGTTCACTGAAAAATATCTTGCAATAAGAACTACCATTTTACCCGACATAGGCTCACAACTACTTTGAACTTTCAAATGAATTTACTACGTTTGGTACAACATATCGATTCACGCACATCAACTTTACATACTGCTCAGGGGTTTCTCAACTGTGATGCCCAAACTGAAGGGATTCAGTTGGGGCACAGAAGAAAAGATTCCTTTTCCGTTTAAAGTGGTCGATGGTCAAACCGAAGCGATCCGGCTGAGTCGAGCTCTAAAATAATTGTCCTTTATTATTCATAAGTTCTTGGGTTTTATACATTTCCAAATTCAATAGTTTGCATGTGTCAGAAAGAGTAGGCTAATATGTTAAGGAGACGACTGGAGTGACAAATGGCCAAAAGTGCCTATCCTTGCATTATCGGTTTACATGGGTTATTTGCTTCAAGCACCTTGGCTTGTAATATGATTCCCTCGCGGTGCATGCTATCGGCTCTCAAGCCTCACATGTAGAGGTAGAGAGAGAGTCGATAGAACGATGCATTCTTTGGTGAATGACTTCCAGATGTGTTGTTTGTAATTGCATAACTATGCACTTTCGCACCCGTTCGTTACTTTAGTACTGGTATTATTAATGTGTTAAATTGATTACAGTTAGTTTGCAATTTTATGGAACCTATGATTTAAGGTATGCTACATACGTTCATGGTACAGCCTTCAACATTTGTGGTATATTTGAAAGACCTCATGTTGATATCAACCCCACCATGCTTGATCAATTCGCAAGACATAGTAAAATCAAACGCATCTATAGGCAGGTGTAAATTGTTGGTGTTTGCGCTTAATTTAACCCTCTAAATGGTAGTTTCTACTACAAAATCGTGTGTTGCGTGCAAAAAACAACATAAAATGAAAGTGGAAGGTTTTGTAAATTTACCATTCTCAATGGTAGTAGACGTAAACAGTGTTTATCAAAGTTTTGATCTTTCATTGACATTTTATACAACTCGACGAGAAGGAACCGATGATAGCTTTAAGTAACTCTATCGGTTTACTAAAGGAAATGTTCACTTATTGGCACAAACAATCGAATCTAACATTGAGATACTCTCTTTGATTACTTTCTCTTTTATTCATATTTCAATCACCTTTACGTTTTTTATTCTAATATTTTTAGAGTATGCTAGCCAGCACTGTTGGGTTTCGATCTGTACCAAAGAATCCCTCGAAAGTTTTATGATGGTACTGTACTAAATGAAATAGAGCGAGACAGGAGAGAATCTCTCGTTGTTAGATTCGCCGTATTGAAAAAAGTTCCTATAGAATAAACAAAGGATGAAGTGTTTCTTATTATATGTGGGTGATCCAGAATTCCTGGTAACAAATGAATATTTTAGTGGAAACGATATATTTGCTTTACACCACAGGTAGGTGTGGGCAAATATTTTGGCATTCATGAAATTATTGTAAAACGATATGGCTCACTTTCAAAGCAATCGTCGATAAATCAGCTGAGGATTCACATTAACTGTACAAGAGAGAACGAGAAATTTTGCCGAAGTAAATTGAGTTTGTTTTTTGTTGTTCGAAATCTTTAGTGTTAAATAACAGCTACGATAGTGTGTGAACAATTTGAAACAAAATGAGGGTTATCAAAAGAGAAGGACTAATTTGAAAAAAAAAAAAAAAAAGTCAACTAACTTAGTTTATTGCGATTGTACTACATAAACGTTTACTAATGCTGGGGTTTTTAACGCCTTCCATCAACTGGAAAAACTTTCTTTCCAATTCCTTCAGAACACTTTTCCGGTTCCCAGTCTGCTTCCGGTCCGACTTTACCTTGACTCTTTGCCTCATATTGTTAATTTGCTTCGTCACTTGTTGAACGGACATGTTGATTCTATGTTGGATCAGCAGCTGGCGATTTTGGCATAATGTAAATTGGAAAAGAAGTTGAACAATCAGTGGTCATTTGGCATAAAGGCCGTTTGGCATAATGACCATTTGGCATAATGTCCATTTGGCATAAAATAATAATATTATAGTCATTTGGCATGAACATCGATAAACGTAAACTGCTTCAGGTTCAGCGGGCATAAATATAATTTGCCATAACTTAGATATTCAAAATTCCAGTTTGAAAAAGATTTTTTGGATTGAAAATCGGTTAATTAACTTTTCATTAGAGACAATTGGCGTAATGACAATTCGGCAAAAACACTTGGAAATAAGATCAATTTCTAAGTAATTAATCAATTTTATTTGGCATTATGGTTTCGGCAAAAAAAAATATTTTTAGTGAAAAACAAATTATTTAGTATAATAATTATATCATATATTGTAAAATAATTCACGAAAATTTCAAAGAACAGCCTTATTAATAAAAAAGGGAGATTACAATTCCTATCTGCCTATCTGCAAAAAATACGTTTCAGTCGGTTCAAATGAATTATGCCAAACATAACTAAGCAATACATAAAAGTATGTCAATCCAAAAATAAACCGTTCAACATCAGAGTAGAAAACATTCAATTTTCAAATTCCAATTTTAACCCTGAAATCTATAAATGCCATATTTTAAAAAATAGATCATTTAAAATAAGGGAATATTACAACGGATGAAAACATATAATAATATTATGCCATTGACATTATGCCAAAGGGTCATTATGCCAAATTGGATCCTCGTTCCAGCTGAGAATCAGAATTATTCTCTCCCGACAGTGGAATTTTATCCTGCTGGATATACATTAATTGTTATGTTATATATTCTCCGTGCGAGGAGTAAGGAGCCTGTTGAAGTGGCGGACTTAATCCGTGCTTCAACCTACCCCGCAGTGGGATGTTAGGCAAAAATGTCGTTGGTTCGAGTATTACTGTACACATGCCCTTTTCGCTCAATTTCCTAAAAAAAAAACGTGTTATATTTCCAAGCCTGCCGCACACTAGCGGAACTATCAAAACTTTCTCTTCATATCTTTCATTCTAGCCAAAAACATTGTTGTTCACTCTTGGTGCCTCATGGTGATGAGCGAACATCTCCTTCTACATCACTGCTGGATATGTTAAACCTATCATCGGATATAGTGTGCTGCACAGAACTCCAAATGCTCTATACAGCGCACTTTATCCGACTTTAGGGTGACTTATTTCAGGTTTCAAATACGACGACAGTATTATTTCAAGAGTGTTATGCCAAATGGTAATTATGCCAAGCGGCATATGCCAAATGACCACTTAGCTCAAGTTTTTATTATGCCAAACGACCTTATGTCATATGGGCTACCCCTATAAAATACCATGTCGTTCGGTATTTGATTTTACAGATATTTCACAGTAATTCTGCGGATTGACCGGTAGTAAATGAAAAAAAAACTGTTATAATAATACTTATGTTCGGCTTTTTTTTAATTGTTCAGTTAATTTTGAAGATCAGTTTCAGTTCGCTATTATTGACATATTGTAAAATTTTATGTAGTTCCGAGGAATCAATTGTAGAAATTGATTACCGAAGTAAACAATGAGGACTCAGCTGTTGAGAAATCGGTAATTTTTATAACTGAGCTCGGTAAAATAATTAAGTGTAAAAACCGCAAGGGCATACTGCATGAATGTTTAAGTAAATAACTGATGGATAAATGATTTAATTACTCTAGCGTCGAAGACAAGATACATGATACATGAGTGACAAAATATGCTGGGATGTCAAAGATTAAGAAACAACGGAGATAAAAGGATTATAGTCAAGTACTCAAAACAGAGATTTGATCAAGCAAATCAACAAAACAAGAATTTCCCGGGAGCATACACACTTAGAAAATTTTACAGTATTCGGTAATTTTTTACCGAACTTTCAACAGCTGAACAGTTCCAGTAGTCAATTTAACGGACTTCGGTAAAATTGACAGAGACCGGTATTTTTACCGGAATACTGTAAATTTCACCGAAACCCGGCGGTAAATTCGATTACCAGACGTTCAGCTGTTGAAAGATCGGTATAAAATTACCGAATACTGTAAAATTTTCTAAGTGTGTAGGTAAGCCTTCACAATCGACCCAGTAGTTTCTGATACCGTGCCTAGTTAACATGACATTTCTAAACGTCAAATGCGCGTGTCTCTGTCGAGTCGCATAAAATACTCAGGACTTTCGATTACAGTCCTTGTCTGGTGTTTCTTCTATTGTGTGAAAAATCAATTTTCCTGCGGTAGACATTGAGCACGAGTAATAAAGTATCCGTGAGACGAATGGCAGAAAAATAAGTGCACTATTCTGCTAGGATACGACGATGAACCGGTTATGGACAGAGGATAAAGCCTATTTAAACCATACGGTGAACAAAATACCGTTGGCACTGCTGTGTTTCTTAATATGGATTTTTGAATTTTGTATCCGAGGTAGAAGATAATCGATTTGATTCCCTGTTACAGAATTGGCCTCTTCAAGTTGCAATTGCGCCGTGTCCGTTATGCGGCCAGCGCCAAATCGCTGATTTTGCAAATCCTATGCGCCGCTGGAAGAATTCTCAATTTCACAGGACACTATATCATTTTCCTGTTTAAATGCTCCTTGCTCTACCCAGTCACAGAGCTGGATTTGCGTAAGGACCAGAAGAGCACTGAAGAGAAAAGCCTTGTGAAGAGACTGTCAGGTTGTAAGAACCCCTACCCGGTATTTGCTTGGTGCAGCGGAGCGGATGATTGGGATGATGAAGAAACAGGCGCAGAGAACACCTTCATGCCGGTAGATACGCCGTGAACTTACGGATATGGCAATGGAAAATGGAAATGTTATACGGTATGACAATGATGAATATCAGACGAGGATGAGGGAAAGTAATTCATTGAAACGATATGGTACGCGGGATTCCGGGAATATGCATGTCGACGAAAGAAACGCTAACGAGGTGGGGCTGGGGAGGTTTGATTGATAATTTATATATCAGTAAAGGCAACGGCGGAAATCGAAGGGGCGGAAGGCGATGTGGTGGTAGTGGAAACACCTGTTTCGCCCAAAGACTGTTGGCTTTGCTCAAGCAACCGCAAATTATTCAAGAGATCTGCAAGATGTACCTGACTTTTACATGATGTTGATGAGGAACTCACCCTCGCCGGTTATAAAGCGAACATGTGCGTGAGTTACTTCAGGAATACCAAAAAATGAGGAAGGTGAGTTGTGTTATGACTACCGATCAGGAGTTCAAGTAATTATGATCGTTGCTGTTTCAGTTAAGACAAGCCCGAACAGCCCAATGGGCGGGGAGCAGTGGGCGGGTTGATCAACGCCGATAGACTTAGAACTCTATGAAAAAAGGCGTTCGATTCACGGCGACCCTGTGTTTCACAGCTTTATGTCTAAGATACAGGAAAACCCAGGACAAATATTGCGATATTCGCGCAATGCCCACCATCTTGATTGCTCCGCTGAAAGAGCTGCTACCACCAATCTGTCAGCATTGTGGCCATGAACTGCTGTGCGAAGTTCAAATTCTGCCAACGATTATCGAAAGCTGCTTAGATGCTACCGGCGAGATTGTTCCCATCAATTTAGAACGCCATATGGTGTGGACTTGCGTCAAAAGCTGCTGGATACGCCGGATAGATACGAACGAGCACGTTTTGGTCTGGCAAGAATCTTAAAATGATTGCCTTCAAAGGTGGCGTTACAATAGAAAAAGTATGAAAGTGATCTTACAATTGTTTAAGATTATCTCGACCGATAATTCTGTTTTCGCTCTTAATACCAACTTATCTGTGACTTTCAATCGTTTTCTAGATACCCTAGATGTAAACGTAATCTGCTGAAACGAGAAAAGTAAATATGCAACATTAGACATGGGTTCGAATATCGTAAATTTTAAAAGCATTTGCAACAAACATTATCCGTCTTATGTCAATTGAACACGTTACCTTAGCGTCGGTAAGATAAACTAGAGGAGAGAAAGCCGAAAACGACGACCCAACCGAATGTTTAACGTAAACGTATCGAAAAAGAAACCTAAAAGCATGTGCGCAACTGAACACGTTGATCGCTTTTGTGGACAGTTTTTGATAGAGACATTTTAATCTGAACTGTTGAAAGTTTTAGCAATGGGTCTTCCTACGTTTTACCTATATAACCATCAAATACCAAACCGGGCAGATTTACTCTTTAAAGTGAAACATTCTGGTAGACTTTACAATGCAAATAAACAAAATAGACTACAATGTTCACCAGTTCATTTCGATGAAGAGAAGAAATCAACTAGAATCACGGTATTCAATGTAACGTTTTATCCCATTTCAAAATTAGGGTTTTGCAATAGCTGCATTAACTGTATAAGATTAATGTTCAAATTTAGTTGAAACAGCCAGCAATGTTTAGTAGCAGTTAAATTAACCATTATTATTCAGCAGAACAATGCAACGTACTAAATAATTAAACGATAACTGGGCAAAGTTCAAACAGTCGTGTATTTTCTGGTAGAACTCTATGAGATTATCGCGCTTTCGGCAGTAGTAAGCAATCAAAATAATAATGGCAGTGACCACCTGAACATCAACTTCAGACAACTTCTCCCTCCGCCTCTCCAAGCGCAACACCAGATGCAGCGTAGATCGGTTGATGATGCTGTACTCGTCAACGTGCGACATAACTACCAGCTGCTTGCCGGAGAAAATTATCCGCTGCTGATTCGGTGGGACATCCTCGTTGTTCGATCTTCTTCTTCAAGCTGTCCACCGTTTCGTCTGGTTCAACGCGCTCATCACGATGGTTCTCCCGGCCAGCGTTTTCAGATAGATCTGCATCCTGCCTGCGGTCAAAGGTGATACTGATTGTTTTATGTATGCTGACCGTTCTCGGATTGATTGACTTAAAGCTGACAGAATAAGGGCCTTTTATAGTCGGTATCTGGAAGAACAGGGACATTGTAGCATGCCCCACCTCTACAGAATGCATTACTGTGCAGTAGTATGAGTCACTTTCTAGAACATTGAAGCTGCTGTTCGCTGGGCTTTGCTTCAACCATTCTTAAGAGGCAGGGTGCTGAATTTAGTCTAATTTAACCAACGCGAGGAAATTGTAAACGTGCAAGTAAGGTGATAGTTGTAGAATTTAGAACATTGATCAAGTTTGGCACTAGAACCACGAGTTAATGTTTGTAATATTGTAATAGATTGAGAATGGTGTCATTATTTATGTTGAATTTGCATTTTGTATAGAATAGATAAAACAATAAACCTTGAATCCATACATGGATACACGAAAGTATAACAACGTCTTTTAATAGCGACAGTGTTGTGTGATTCCGTCTCGCTTGCATTTGCGAGTGTACTGCTATTTATCCCAATGCCGTTACAAGAGCCAGTCGGTTCGTTATCGAGTGCCCTTTTCACGGACTGTGGTTGGTTAGGATCATACCGTTTTATCCAGTAGACCAAGTTAACATGGGTTTTCAATCGAAAACGAAGTGAATATTCATTTATCAGGCCTTATTTCGGACGAATCAAATGTCCAAGAAAGCGCGCTATGAAGCCAAGTGTAAACTTTCAATACGATAAGATTATCCGGAGGGCGTCTTAAGAATTCCATTTTCAATCGATTTCTATTCCATATAAAGAGCTTTCAGCCATTTTTTTCAATATTATTTCGAATTGATTGCAACACTGCGCTTAGTTTGAGAAAGCAGGTACGGTGTCTAATGTAGTTTCCTTCTTTGTAGTAGTAATATGTTTGTTCTCGATCTTAAGTTTAAATTTTGTTTTCCGAAATTTCAATTATTTAAGCTTAAAAAGGTTGCCGCTCAATGGTTACTCTTTCTGCTTACAGAGCAGAAGATTGGGAATTCAATCCCAGGCCCGTTCACTTCCATGCCATTTTTCACTTTACCTCTATTTATCCTCAGGTTGAGAATAAAAAAAGCAGTCTACTGGCCATTCATTGATCGCATCACAGTGAATCTGATCTAAAAAATCCTTCGAGGGGTAAAGACCGTGATTGTAGAGGATGGCATTAACAAAATGTTGTTGGAACCATGTTTATTCTAGGCTATAGGTACTCCCTCACTCCTCCTCAAAGCTTGATCCAGGTAATGTTTCTTCCCGCAAACTGTACCAATGATTTTGACTCTAAACGTACGACTTTTATTACCAATCGTCAGCAATAATCAGCCCCGGTGGACAATGAACGACATTCTTCCGGTACCCACAAGATTTTTGACGAAATTGCACCGTTTGTTGGTGTGCTTCATTCGGCTAATGCAACTTTGGTTGTCTACCTGTACCGATGTCTTCTACTTCGTTCATTAGTTTGAAAATCCGAATCAACTTACGGTTAGCTGCAGGTAGTGCAACATATTCCACCTCGGTTGAAGAGTGTGTGAGACACAGTTGCTTATTAGCTCATCAGCTGATAGGCCCATTGAGCCGAAAAAGAAGTCCAATGTTTCTTTTCTGATCACCAACACAGTCGTCATTCACAGGCGCTATAATCTGAAATTCAAGTGTGCAGCTGTGTAGAGATACCGCAGCGTTCGTTTGGCTTCTGTACAGTCGGCCTCAGTGGAACGGCTGACTTTCCGTTCCAGAAAAGACGCGCTGGTAGCAATATCGGGCCTCGAATTCAGCACAATATACAGCAAAGCCGAATAACGCATGACAATTTTTAGAAGGATGATAAATAAATGATAGAAGATATCAAAACAAAACAAATGTTTATTGATTCCTGAATAAACTCACGAGTTTAAAAAAAAAAAGACTCCACTCTCTGTCGGCAGTTGGCCGAAACTTTAGCCATAGCCATCGAAAAGAAAGATGTTGGCATATTCTTCAGCTCTCTGGTCGCCTTATCATTCAGTTCCTTTTTGGTTTTCGTCACGAAATTGGGGTTGACGTTCTTGGAAACGACTGGGATCTTCAAACGCTCCATCTCCTTAGGCGACAGATTCACATAATGTAGGCTAGAACACGACATTTTCTTCGCACTTTTAGCCTACTTATATTTATTGACGATTCATCGGCGGACCCACCACCAGGTGGCAGTATAATCGCATGATCAATTTGTCTCTTTTTTATGCAAGCGTTATACCAACAGTTATACTCCGTGGTATCGCGTCCTCTTCCATTTGCTGTAGATTCGGATATCTGGAAGCTTTCGGGATGTGAGATGGCTTCGCTTTATCTTGTCCAAATTTCGGATGTAAGCATTTTGATTCAAGGCACATGACTTTAAAGTTTCACTGCAAACAATTGCGTATTCGTCTTGGTCGTGGGTCACAGTCGAAATGCCATCTACAAAGAGCAAGATGAAAGACTTCTATCCATGGTTCAAGTAGAGACAAGAATCGGATTCGGATGACACGTATACAAGCTTCTCCAGGACCTTGCTGATTTATTCGTTCTTGATGCCTGCTTCGGGAAGAACATGCTTTTTAATCGCAGGAGATATCGTTTTCAAAATTGTACGCAAATGTAGCATGCTGTTTATATTCATATTGAGCAACCAAACAAGTTTTGTCATTTTTCCGTTGCCACCCAGATTCTTCATGACACACTCACACCCGGCAACATCCCAAGTAGAATTATCGTGAAGTGATTCGATCTCCTTCTCGTTTGGTAGGAACTCGTGTCATATTAATGTTCCGTTACCAGCTTGACTACATCTCGAAAGCAACTCGGCGGTACACTTTTGTTTACACGGTCAGATCATTCTCCTCCTATACATCGGTTGATACAGCATCTTCCAGTTAGGGCATCTTCAGCGGTGGTCTATTTTTGGGACAACTTCACACTTGATTTGTAGCACCAAAAGATGAATAGAAATAGACCAAGTATGAGTTCCCCCGCACTGGTGTTTTATTTCTTGTGGTTAAACCCGCCAACACCTATCATCTTGTCAGTCATTCAACATCAGAGATTAGAACTTTTGGTTTGGCCAAAAAGTTTTTACTGCCAGACGACGAGGAATACTCGTTCTTTCGTTTGGCTGAAGGTGAGTGTGTGAATGTATGTATTTCAGTCAATAGATCTTAGATAATGCTTATTTTACATCAGAAGAACGAAGAGGGTCGCGGAAGGATCCTGGAAGACGCCACAACGTAGACCGTTATTTACAATTCGATCATCATAAGATGTTCTAGAACAACTTTAGCGACATGCCAACCTACGACGACGAGCACTTTCTGCGTCGTTTCCGCATGCCAAGGGAGATGTTCTTGGTCATTATGCGACACTTAGAGTCACCTGATGACATTTTTGAGCTGTGATGCAGCTGGAAAAGTCAGCCTGAGCTTGTTACAAAAGTGCATTGTACCCTTACGGATGTTGGCGTACGGATCCTCAACTAGTTCTTCCGACAAAAATGTGAGGATTGGCGAGTCATCTTGAAGGCTTACGGCCCGCAGTACTTGCATCCCTTAACACCGGAAGAGGTGAAAAAACTGGGAAGCATTTTACCCAAAAGTTCGAAAAAAAATCGCATAAATCCGTTCACTTACCAGAAACTTATCAAAAGCTCTAAGAAATTTAGAAAACTTCCTAGAAGTTTGGCGATTCTCCCTGAAGTATCAGGAACATTCCAGAAAATCAGAGCACTTTCAATAAAATGAGGGAACTTCCCAGAAGTTAAGGGTTCTTCCCAGAAGTTCAGGCAACTTCACTAAAATTCAGGATATTTTCCGGAAATTCAGGAAATTTTCCATAAATTCTGGGAGCTTAACATGAGTTCCTGGAACTTCCTAACAGTTAAGGATTCTTCCCGGAAATTCATGCAACTCTACAGAGGAGCTACAGAGGGAGCTTCACTGAAGTTTAGAACTTGCTAGAATTTCAAGGAACTTTCCAGAAATTCATAAAGCTTTTCAAAGTTTGCGAATCTTTCTGGAGGTTCAGAGAATACGAATTGAATCTATCTTCAAGATATCAAGCTTATCACAACTGCCATAGTAAAGTGTATTCGCTCCCCCAGAAGATAATCCAGCATATCCTGATCCCGAAAGATTCTACATAACAGGCTTCTCTAAAATGTATCTGTATGAGCTGTTTACGAGTGCTACTCAATACACCGATCGCTCAATTTGAAGACATCATTACTTTTCATATCAGGGCATTCGAAATACTATTCGAAATTGAAATTTGACACCAAAATAGTCGTAAATCCACAACATTCATAGTTCCAGGAGCCTTCTTATTTCGAAACAGTCAGCGTTTTAGGGATATGTAATGGCTGTAAAAAAAACTAAGAGAACCATTCATTATTCAGGAATGAAATCAAAAGCCAATTCGCTAGTACCTGAGCAACTTGAGTCACGCAGCCAACTGGAGAGAATATGCAAAGGTCAGTTAGAGAAATTCAAATCAAACTCTTTAGCTAGAAAAATCGAATTGATCGCTCTAAAAACGCTTATGGCAACCACAACTTTGCAAATATTGTGCGAACATGCATCTGGTGGTAATATTAGCGTCACGTTAGCAACTGTTCTATGCAGATAATTGAAATCAATCATCTGCTAATAGTGGCGTATCAGCTAATACCATTTCTGGAAATATAAGCGATGATGAAACCCGGTTCCACCTGCCAACTTACTCACGCCAGACAGCCATTTATTTTGCTCTTCATTGTGTTGCGTCTTACCGGCTGACTACAATCCAGCACTGGCACCGATAGCCATCGGTTACTCGTCCACCATTTAAGCCATCAGCTGCTCGGCCATTACCTGCACAGCTACTTAGGGAGCGAGTTTTGGCGTCTGTGTTAGGGAAATACTGTGCATTTAGTAAATTAAGCATGAGTATATTGACAGAGCCAAACATTGTCTCAATATGCGGAAATCTATCGAGAAATGATTGAGTTATTAGCTTTCAGCGTTGCAATTTTTCGAGATGGTTACCATTTTTTTTTTCAATTTCCATTTGACATGCTACGCTTGCCGTAAGCCGACTAAATGATGATATCTTCGCTTTGGAATAACATAGAAACCTATTGACATTTCCGAGTCATGTTTGCAACTGTACACAATGTTTAAGGTATGCGACGAATGGAGCAAATTAACTGAAACTGTTTCTTTTTCCACCACTGGCTGTTGACTGACGAGAATATGCACCGGTTAATTAGATGAGATTATGCGAAACTCTAATCAAATAAACTCTTTTACTTGGTAAAAGCGAATTGGTCGTCCTTAATAGGTCCATCTCTTCCAACAACCTTTTGGGATAAAAGGCCGATGGCCAAGTCCGGCCAAAACTTCACATTATCTACCCCATGGTGCTTCCGGATGAAGGCGGCCAATTTCGGCAGGCATTTGATACTGTAAATTTACCCATTCACAGCAAGTTCTGAGAAAAAGAACAAAGATTTCGACATTCCTTTTTCACCAACGGATAACATTCTTCGCTGGTGGAGATATACTTGACCTGCTACTACGCTGCTCACGTCCTTGGTGGGAAACGTCAAATATACGATCCGCTGCCAGTAATTGCCGTCAAGGGTCAGATAAGTCCCACTGTCAATCACCGAGAAAATCTCCTTGACCATTGTCTTAAGACGCTGCTTCTGGGAGGTGACTTGCCGTTCCCAGATGGCCGGCTTGGACCTGCGCGTCCACATAATCATGTCCATATATTGGAGGTTGTCTATCGGTTTATCCGTTTGCACTGACCTCTCGGCCCAAAATACGGAAGCTACACAGCTTCTGCTGTATCCCATCGACACGATGGCGGGTTTCTCCGTTCCGGGAGCAGTCGGTAGTAAGACCATACAACCGAACGGACGTTTTCTCCATGGCTTCTACAAAACAACTGATATGGCTGCAAATTTTAACTGACATCAAAAGTAATACACTTAGGTTTTTTGTTTACACGGGGGATACATACCGTGTAACAAAAAACGCGTAAATTCCAGAATCCGTTTTAAAAATACCGTGCTAATTCCGAAATCCGTGTAAAAAAAACTGCGATAACATGCTATGTCTCTTGCAATAAAAAACACTTAGAAGATTTTCTAAACAGTGGAATGGATAGCACAAGTTACAAAAGGCAAGCGAGGGCCCCAGGAACGGATTGAATGTATGCGAATGTGGGTATAATACAGGTAAATTCATGATGGCATATCTCGAGACCCTTAATATCTGCAAAGGAGCGGTCTTCAACAGGTCAAGGGCATTCAAAAGATGAACAGCTTCGTTCGGAGTTCCACCACTACATGGCGCTAGTGAGCATTTTCAACTTGTTCTATTTCGTGATTCCGATAAGATGGAAAGTTCTAGTCGTTGGCAAAGTTGTTCAGACGGCCAAGGGCATTCAACAGATGGACCGTTCTGTTCGGAATTCCTCCGGCACTAGAGAGCATGCAAAATTGAACATTTTCAACTTTTTCTATCTCGTGATTATAAATTAACGCGGTTTTTGAGATTTCGGAATTAGCTTTGTTAAGATTTCGGAATTAGCTTTGTTAAGATTTCGGAATTGGCACGGTTTTTTTTACACGGTTTGGAAAAAACCGTGCAAAAAAAACCGTGTTTGTCTGGAATCCGTGCAAAAAAAAACCGTGTGAAAAAACACATATGTGTTTGTCGGGAATCCGTGCAAAAAAAAACCGTGTGAAAAAACATATTTTGAAATTCAGCTTCTGGAATGAACTATAAGTAAACGAATGTAAGTGAATCAAAATGAGTGATCCTTTTGATGCAAGAATACCAATGAATCCTGCTGATGCAAAAATACCACATATATTGAAATTATAGATTCAATAATTGTGAAACTGCCAATTGTTGACCAGCGATAAACGCGTTGTTCAACTTTCTCCAACATTGTAAAATATCAATATTTTTGGCTAAAAATTTGACAACACTAAAACCAATGTATAGACCTCATGTGAATTTCATGTTGATAAAATTTATAAATTTCAAGTTATCAAAACATTTGTGAAAAAAGTCGTTTTTGGACATAGGAACTGTTTGGAACTGTTTCCATCAAGTGGTTTGGACTACAGCTGGCGTTAAAGTTGACGTACCAACATGAGTATTTCCCTTTTTCATCCGAATAAACAAAGGCAATCGGACTAACGCGGCTAAATAATATGTAACTTAAATCAGCTGCGCTTACAGGAAATATATCCAAGCCACTCCAAGGAAATATATCCAGGTAGATATCCAAGCTTTCAAGTAAAATTCGGTCATTTACTCAAATTGTATTATTAATCTGGTGTTAATAAGAACACTTATGTGTTTGAAGATCACACTCTTATAACTTCAAGAAACATAAATTATGTTATGTTGGGTAATAAAAGATATTTTTTCAACTCACATTGAATCGACATCGGACATTGGCTCAACTCACATGCTCTACATCAGGAGCAGACAAATTTTCATAATTCAGCCGTATTCCAACCAAGTGAGTTGATATTCTAAACATTTCAAGTTTCACACATACACTAAACATTTTATGAAATCAAGTTGTAGCGATGGTTGACGGGAATTAAGATAAGAATATGTTCAATCAAAATCATTAACCCAAAAGCCAATACCCTCCATCAGAGAACATTCACCCACAGCCTCAATTATCACTCTATTGCCTTGCCTAAAATTGCACCAATGGAACATTCGAGAAACTTCCACACCCCCCAGGTTACCTAAAAAAAGAATATTCCAGAACATTAGATGCATATATGCAACATTTTGAAGAACTAAAAGATTACACAATGCAGTCCAGTTCTGGAAATTTCCCAAACAGATCAAATCTCGAACCTTCTGAAATAAAAGTTTTATCTATATAATGGAGAAACACCGAAAATGCTACCCAGTTAATAAGAAGAACGCGAACAAAGTGCAACGGAAAATTGGTGTTGGTTGGTAAAGTCGAAAAACTGATTCAAGCGCCACGCAGATTTTTATTCAATCGTAGTTCACTGTGTTGTTGTTGTATATCAATTGTTCCTATGTTGATTGACGAAATTCTTGGATGGTCGTATACGGATTGTTCCCGGCGGTGTCAATTTGTGCTCCAGACAACCTGAGAAGGCGCATTTTAGAGGATGGATAGATTTATACTCAGTAAGTCAACATTGTACGTTATTCATATGTATGGCCGATTAGCATTACCATTTTGCATATTTGAAGATGATTTCGCAAATCCCAGAAAACCTCAACATTGCGTGCATGAAATATTGACCACTCACTGCAGTTTACCATGTGAAATCTATGCAGTTTTTTAGACTTTTGTCTTCAAAAATTCGAAGCGGTAATGCAACTATCTCAACATTTTAAAATTTTCTTTAGAGTGCTAACCAAAACACGATCACAAGCATAGTAAGATATGTTTTTATAGTCAGTAAGCTTACTTCTCAGAACTTCAATCATGCTCATGCTCATGCTCATGCTCAGTAAGCTTACTTCTCAGAACTTTGAACAAAATACACAAAGGTTTTTTATTGCACGGGAGATACGTTCCACTTTTAGTATGAAACCGTGTAAAAATAAGACTAAATAGAGTTCATAAATTCACATGCTTTAACATTTTATATTGCTTCGATTTTGTTTGTAAACGTTACCTTTTCATGCAATGGTCAAAATACGGTTTTTAAAATTTTGAGTATTTACACCAAAAATTGTGATTTTTTTGAAAAACTGCCATATGATTATTTTTGGCCTAAAACGTAAAATGTGATTTGAATTAGGTTGATAAGTTGTTCCGTTCTGGAGTTATCGCCGAAAACAACCCTTGTAAAAAAACCGTGCAAAAAAAACCTTAGTGTACAATCTTTTTTTTAGTTCCTTGATTATCGAGATTTTCAGCCCTTGGCTGGTTCATCTCCCGTCGAAGTCACTCAAATGCCTTTTTGGTTTTTTTTTGTAACTTGTCCGGGGATGAGATTCAAACTCGTGAATTTGGCGTGCGCGGTATGGATGTTAACGACTCCGCCGGGGTCGCCCCAGGATACGACTTAATTCCTAACCAATTACATAGAAAACGAAAAGAAAAATCTTAGCTGACTTCTAGAAAAAAAGAAACTTGATTCAACCAACATCTAGAGAAAGAGATGGATAGGTAGAACCATGAATAAGACTCGATTGCAACTCGAGGGAAGTTCTATCCTTATCTTGAATAGAACATGAAAAAATCCGCAATAAGAATCTGATTCAATCTGAATGCCCCGTATAATATACAAGCTCTACAATTTAAGCAGAGATTGAAACTAAGCTTTGAGCAATATCACCTCAAAATGATGAATGAAACGTGCGAAGTCTTTGCTAATAATTTTGAGTTTCAGTCAGTCGTTCAATATACAGAAATTTTGACATCTGAGCATGCTTTAATTGAAGTTTCACATAAAATTTGCACAAAATATCCAGGTCCATCTGCTGGTTCAGCATGATTTTTTTAATTATTTATTTATTTATTTATTTTGTTTAATCCATCTGACCATAGTTTACATGAATGTATTAAAATTATTATATCCTTGATGGTAGCAGTCTTCACGCATTCTATTTTTAAAAGATATAGAAAATTCTCCAAAGTCGAAGAGGTCATCAACCAACGAAAAGGTGCGAACAGGTGTATGAATTCTGATGGAATCTGGTCAACAGTAGAGATGACGATCTAAGTTGTCTTTCCACTCGAAAGTCAATACATGATAGAAGTGCAGGTGTTGTCGATTTTACCGCTCACTATCTTTGCGATAATATTTCGGCGATGGTGAAGCGTATCGAGTCCCAGAAGCCGGCATCGTTCGGAATACGAAGAGAGATCTTGAGGATTACGCCAGGGTAGGCTTCTGAGTGCAATGCGTATGAACTTACGTTGAACACGTTCTGAGTCTGGTCACATGACAATTGATACGGAGTCCAAAGTTACCGCAGCATTTTCAAGAACCGATCGAACAAGTGCACAGTAGAGTGCTTTGAGGTAGTGAGGATCGGTGAAGTCACGAGAGATTTTAGTGATGAATCCCAATTGTCATGAAGCTTTCTTGAAGATGGTGCTAATGTGCTGATTAAATTTTTCGTCCAGTGTCACACCCAAAACACTGACCTGATCAACGCGCTCGAGGACATTCCCTTCAATTTGGTAGTTAGAAGTGATGGGACGCATTGATTGGTGGAACGTGATAGCAATACATTCAGTAATGCTTATCATGAGTTTATTAATCTTACACCAGGTGGAAAACATGTCTAGAAGCTTCTGAAGCCGGTAGCAGTCCTCGAAAGTCCTCATCCCCAGATAGATTTTCAAATCGTTTGCGTATATGAGTACGTAGTTCGTTCCTAGCAACAAAACAACATCGTTGAAGAACAACGCAAATATGTAAGGCCCCAGGTAGCCTTTTTGAATGCCTAAATTGTTAATAAACGTACTGGAAACAGCTGAATCAAGCGTTACGCTCACAACACGACCCGTCAATATGCTTTCCAGCCATACCAAAAGTCGTTCTGATGCACCTAGACGGGATAGTTTGCTCAGAAGTATTCTGTGATCAGTGACGTCAAAAGCGGCCTTCAAGTCCGTATATACGGCATCCACTTAATTTTTAGCTTCAATCTGTGTAATACAGGTACTAGTGAAGTTCAGAAGGCTGGTCGCTACCGAGCTGGCTGGTATAAATTCATGTTTATTGTTTGAAATGTATTGTTTGGTACAGCCAAGATAGACATTACTAACGATTATTTCGAATAGCTTCGATTCCGCAGATAGACTGGTAATTTCTATGTAATTCTTCAAATTTGTTTAACCTCATTTCTTGAACACGGGGAACATAAAAGATTGTTTCCAGACAGCGGGAAACTTTTACTGCTCAAACAATTTGTTGAGGATGTGGCCACGAGGAGTCGCTAAGGAAGCAGCACAGCAACAAAAGCTGACAGTCGGTACACCATCAGGCCCGGGCCAATACGAGCTTTTCAGTTTCCTAGAAGCAGCAATGGTCATGGAAAAGGTGTCCAGGTCAGATACATCAACAGGTACATTAGAAGCAGCCACTTCAGCTTCTTGTTGATAGGTGAGGCCAGCGGAGAATACAGACGTGAAATACTTTTCAAACAGTTCGCATGATTCTTCAGCTGGAGATGATTCTGATTCGTCTAGAAATACATTTGACGGGATGGGAGAGCATTTCCTCTTAGAATTCACAAAACTCCAGAAACTTTTTCGATTTCTACGCAAGCCAAATTTTGCACGCATAACATGTGATTTATATAGACTAGCATTCAATAGTGACGGCACGTTGCTTCTGAAGTAATCTCTGTTTAGCGTTTCGCTCACATTTCAACCTACGCAGTTCTGGGTTGCTCCATGGTTGCTTAAGATGTGTTCGAATCCTAGGGAGGTTTTCATTGAGCCATCTGCCCAAAATGTCACAGAAGCGCTCTGTCATATCATCAACATTCTGTATATTGCGCAGTTCTGTCCAGTCTACATTGGACAGGTATTCAGTTAGTGAATCAAAATCAAGTCGGCGGTAGTTCAAAGGTCTTGCTTCACATCATGTAGGAACAGTAGCTTGCATGCGAGGAATAGGCACGGAAATATCCAATGGAGGATGGTTAGGATCAAAGGGCAGCAAAACGGCAGCAGCTGTTGATACACTCTATCAAGATAGTTGCGATTTTGATTAGCTTGAGACATATTAAGAAAGTCGAAACCATCGACCAGGTTAGCAGCTGCGGTAGGCAGTGGAGAAGAGTTGTCATAGCGAAGCCCATCATCTCCTCTAATCCAAGATAGTCATGATAGGCTGTAATCTCCACAAACCAGAACCAAATCATTGGAGGATCCTTTGTTACAAAGCTCTTGATCGGAAGCAATATGTGCATCAAAGGTTGATACATCCTGGTTACGATCTGGTGGAATGTAGTCAGCCAGAAACAACAATGTTTGGCCCTTTATAGTACAAGAAACGCATACTTGCTCCAAATTTCGTCCATTTGTCAATTCAATCATCGAACAGGGTACTTTTGGGCAAAATCAACGAGAACTCCCCCTCACAAAGTCTTATTGCTATTCTTTTCACTACGGTCACAACGGTACACATTGTAGGAGGTACCAAAAAACCTGGAGATAGTCGATGATGTCAGCTAGACCCGTCTCGGTGAAGATGATGACTAATTGCAGTCGTTGGTGGCGAGAAACAGTTCATCAATTTTTGTTCTTACCCGGTCACCACACGCGCACACAGGGATAACTGGGACGACTGACGATTGCTGGCAGGAAAGGCTCGAGGGCTTCCGTGACACCAACTTCATTGTGTCCCAGTTATCGGCGATAAAACGAAGCTTGCTGAGGTAAACTTGGCGGGAAATTGGGGTGATGCATGACTGTGCTATGACTCTTGCTAAACGGAATTGCCTTTAAAGTAGGTTGGAAAGTTTGACCATCTGATGACTTTGTGCTGAGCGAGCGAGCATTTATGCTGGAGGCAGGAAGAGATTCAGGAAGCGAATAATTGGATGATTCGTCGTACTTGCCTGGATTAGCAAGTTGAAAGACCCCCTCACCAGCTCCGAACACAGGAACGGAATGGCTTGGATGGTTGGAACAATCAGCAGAAGACCAGCTTTGCTCGACTGTGGCGGGTGGCTTCGGGACGTGCATTCCGTTATCTGCGTGCTTTTAACCAGATGGTCGATGTCTGAGAGAGTTAGTCGATGCACCAACACGGGAAACGGAATGGAATTCAGGACGCGAAGAAATGATGTCAAATTCATCCATAGAGCTGATGTCGGTACATCCAAAAATTGCGTGAAGCGAGATCCAATCACTAGCAACAGCCGAAGGGCCAGGACGGCCAGTGCGTAGGCAGGAACTTATAGTAAGCGCGACTTGGTTGGGTGGCTCAGGGACTCCCAAAGTGCTGTAGGCAATACGTCCCGGATATATACGGTAACAGCTGCCGGTGACTTCCACATGATTTCGAATGTAGTCGTTGCTACGGCAAGTGCAATTGGTGATGAACAGAGCAATCTCCGAAATTTTTTACCCTCAGGCAATGTCGAGGGGCAAGTGAATTGCTCTTCAAAGCTGATCGAGACCAATTTTGAAAAAAATGATGAATATAGTTTGCGTCATGAGAAAATCCTTTAACGGAAAATAAACTTTATCCAATTGAAACCCTGAGAAGAATTCATGCATTTAAAGAATATTTATTCAAAACTAGCTGATCCCGGTGCGAGCGTTGCCACGCCTGCAACTAAATGAATGAACATTACATAGAACTGACGCTTTTTTTTAATGAGTTTTTTTTTTGAGTAATAAGGAGTTCAAACTTCTATTAGAACATTCTTCTTACCTAGACAATACACAGTTTGTGGCTTAGTTACCTGGATAACTCTCAGGATTGGTTGAAATTTGTGTTTGAATTCACCATAGAAACATTTCTTGCATTCAAAAAACCCCGCATACCATTTTTGATTCCATTTGCTTGATTAGTTCTCAAGCTAGGCAGAAATTTGTGTTTCATTTGTATGCGAGCCGGAAGGGGGAAGCGGTCTCAAACAATCATAAGAACCTTCCCCAGCCCCAAAAATACCTGCATACATATTTTCACTCCGATTGGTCAGATAGATAGTCAGACAGAAATCCATTTTTATATAAATAAAAATCCTGTTTCCAATAACCCCCACATGCCAAATGTGGTTTCATTTACTTGAATAGTTCTCGAGTTATGCCCCCCCCCCCCCTTTCAGAGGGCAAAGGGGTCTTAAACCACCATATGTCTCTCCTTTAAAAAATCCACATGCCAAATTTGATTCCATTTGCTTTATTAGTTCTCGAGTTATGCAGAAATTTGTGTTTCATTTGTATGAGAGCTCCGCCCCCCTTCAGAAGGCGGAAGAGTCTCAATGACCATAAAAACATTTCTGTCCTTCAAAAACTTCTATATGCCATAAATTTGTGTTTCATTTGTATATGCCCCCCCCCCTTCAGAAAAGGGAGGGGTCTCAAATCAGCATTGAAACAGTATTCATCAACAAAAACCTCCACATGCCAGATTTGGTTCAATTTGCTTGATTAGTTCTCGAGTTCTACCAGCCTCTACCAAGCCGAGCGTCTGATACACCACGGAGGTGCGGCTCAAACAGCGTCTGCTCTGGTATCCAGCGGCTGAGTAAGAAATGCTGTATCGCGTCCAGCTAGATCCAAGGTGGCAGCCCCATCAGCGCGATCGTCCTAGTGTCCAGCTGGGACGCTAATCAATGCTGGCACGATGGCCATCCGGC
The DNA here is from genome assembly GCA_034211315.2 of Aedes japonicus. Lineage (NCBI taxonomy): Eukaryota > Metazoa > Arthropoda > Insecta > Diptera > Culicidae > Aedes > Aedes japonicus. The sequence goes on along the minus strand of JASCZW010003296.1, from coordinate 7,915 downwards.
GAGACAGGATGGTTGGCGTAGGCCCAATAAGCCGCCCATAAAAACCAAATATTACGAATAACATAGAAGAAAATACGACTCGATATAATCGGCAAAGACCCTCGCGACGAAAAAAGGATCACGATTGGAAACTCGGAACATGGAACTGCAAGTCGCTTTGCTTCGCTGGTTGCGACAGGATAATCTACGATGAACTACATCCCCGCAATTTCGATATCGTAGCGCTGCAGGAGCTTTGCTGGACGGGACAGAAAGTGTGGAAAAGCGGGCATCGAGCGGCTACCATCTACCAAAGCTGTGGCACCACCAACGAGCTGGGAACCGGTTTTATAGTGCAGGGCAAGACGCGGCAACGCGTAATCGGGTGGCAGCCGATTAACACAAGGGTGTGCAAGTTAAGAATCAAGGGCCGTTTCTTTAACTACAGCATCATCAACGTGCACTGCCCGCACGAGGGGAGACCTGATGATGAGAAGGAAGCGCTGTTGGAGCAGACCTATGATAGCTGCTCCCCGCGAGACGTGAAAATCGTCATTGGCGACATGAATGCTCAAGTAGGAAGGGAGGCAATGTACAGACGGGTGATCGGGCCGAATAGCCTGCACACCGTATCGAACGACAACGGCCAACGATGCGTGAACTTTGCAGCCTCCCATGGAATGGTAGTCCGAAGCACTTTCTTCCCCCGCAAAGATATCCACAAAGCCACCTGGAGATCACCCGATCAACAAACTGAAAACCAAATCGACCACGTTCTAATCGACAGAAAATTCTTCTCCGACATCACCAATGTTCGCACATACCGCAGTGCGAATGTAGATTCGGACCATTACCTAGTAGCAGTATGCATGCGCTCAAAACTTTCGACTGTGGCTAACACGCGTCGAAATCGAACGCCAGCGGCTCAACATCGAGCGGCTGCGGGACAACGAAGTGGCCTCAAACTACGCGCAGCAGTTAGAGGCGGCACTACCAACGGAAGAGCAGCTAGGCGCCGCTACTCTTGAAGATGGCTGGAGAGATATCCGATCCGCCATAGGTATCACCGCATCAGCAGCACTAGGTACGGCGGCACCGAACCGAAGGAATGACTGGTTCGACAGTGAATGCGTGCAGTTAAAGGAGGAGAAGAATGCAGCAAGGGCGAGAGTGTTGCAAGTCCGTACAAGAGCGAACGAGGCGCGATATAGACAGGCGCGGAACAGACAAAACTCGGTCTTCCGGAGGAAGAAGCGCCAGCAGGAAGAACGAGATCGCGAAGAGATGGAAGAGCTGTACCGCGTTAAGGACACACGGAAGTTCTACGAGAAGCTGAACCGCTCTCGCAAAGGCCATATGCCACAGGCCGACATGTGCAGAGATACTAACGGGGATATTCTCACGAACGAGCGTGAAGTGGTCGAAAGGTGGCGGCAGCACTACGACGAGCATCTAAATGGCGATGCGGCAGAGAACGAAGGTGGCATGGTACTGACCTTGGAAGCACGCGCGGAAGACGATAGATTCCCGGCTCCAGATCTGCAGGAGATTAAGGAGGAGATCGGCCGGCTGAAAAACAACAAGGCCGCTGGCGTAGACCAACTGCCTAGTGAGCTTCTAAAATACGGTGGTGAAGCACTGGCGAGAGCGCTGCACTGGGTCATTACCAAGATTTGGGAGGAAGAGGTTTTACCGGAGGAGTGGATGGAAGGAGTCGTGTGTCCCATCTATAAAAAGGGCGACAAGTTGGAGTGCGGCAACTACCGCGCGATCACATTGTTAAGCGCCGCCTACAAGGTACTCTCCCAAATTTTATGCCGCCGTCTATCACCGATTGCAAGAGAGTTCGTTGGGCAATATCAGGCAGGATTTATGGGCGAACGCGCAACTACGGACCAAGTGTTTGCCATCCGCCAAGTATTGCAAAAATGCCGCGAATACAATGTGCCCACACATCACCTGTTTATCGATTTCAAATCAGCGTACGACACAATTGATCGAGATCAGCTATGGCAGAGTATGCACGAATACGGTTTTCCGGACAAGCTGACAAGATTGGTCAAGGCAACGATGGATCGAGTGATGTGCGTAGTACGGGTTTCAGGGACATTCTCGAGTCCCTTTGAAACTCGCAGAGGGTTACGGCAGCGTGATGGTCTTTCGTGCTTGCTATTCAACATCGCTTTGGAGGGTGTAATAAGAAGAGCGGGGATAGACACGAGTGGCACGATTTTCAGAAAGTCCGGCCAGTTACTTGGTTTTGCCGATGACATCGACATCATGGCACGGAATTTTGAGAAGGTGGCAGAAATGTACACTCGACTGAAGGCTGAGGCCAAACGGATCGGACTGGCCATTAACGTATCGAAGACAAAGTACATGCTAGGAAGAGGCTCTAGGGAAGAAACGGCGAGTCTCCCAGCTCGAGTTTGTATCGACGGCGATGAAATCGAGGTGGTCAACGAATTCGTGTACTTGGGCTCACTGGTGACCGCCGATAACGACACCAGCAGAGAAATTCAGAGGCGTATTATGGCAGGAAACCGTGCTTATTTTGGACTCCGCAAAACTCTCCGGTCGAAAAAAGTTCGCCATCGCACGAAATTAACCATCTACAAAACGCTGATTAGATCGGTAGTCCTCTATGGACATGAAGCGTGGACTATGCGCGCAGAGGACCAACGCGCCCTTGGAGTTTTCGAACGGAAGGTGTTGCGTACCATCTACGGCGGAGTGCAGATGGAAGACGGATCGTGGAGAAGGCGAATGAACCATGAGTTGCATCAGCTGCTAGGAGAACCTACAATCGTCCACACCACGAAGATCGGGCGATTACGATGGGCCGGGCATGTCACCAGAATGTCGGATAACAACCCGGCAAAAATGGTTCTCGTCAATAATCCGACTGGAACACGACGAAGAGGTGCGCAGCGCGCAAGGTGGATCGACCAGGTGGAGGATGATCTGCGGACACTCCGCAGACTGCGCGGCTGGCGACAGCTGGCCATGGACCGAGTGCAATGGAGACGACTTCTATGTACAGCAAGGGACACACAGCCCTTAGGCTGATTGTGCTGTGCTGCTTGTTCTCGAGTTATACAGAATATTGTATTTCATTTGTATAGGAGCCCCCCCTTTCAGGGCGAAGAGGAATCTGAAACCATCATAGAAACCTTTCTTGCCTTTAAAACCTCACACATTTGGTTTTTTTTGCTTGGGTCTCAAACCACCGTAGGAACATTTCTTGCCTACAAAACCTCCACATGCCATATTTGGTTCCATTTGTTTGATTAGTTGTTGAGTTATGCAAATATAGTTTTTCATTTGCATGGGAGCCCCCCTTTTTGAAGGCGGGAGGGGTGTCGAACTATAATAAGATCCTTTCCCGGACCAAAAAACCCCTGCATACAAATTTGCATAGCGGTAGGGATAGTTCTCATGTTTGGTTTAAATTTCCAGAGTGAGGAGAAGTCTTAAATTACCACAAAAAACATTTCTTGCCTTCAAAAACTCACCCATACCAATTTTGGTTCCATTTGCTTGATTAGTTCTCGAGTTATGCAGGAATTTGTTTTTCATTTGATTGGGATCCCACCTTTTCTAGAAGCGGGAGGACTCTCGAACTATCATAAGATGCTTTTCCGGACCCAAAAACCACTGAATACAAATTTGCAAAGCAGTAGGTATAGTTCTCATGTTTGGTTGAAATTTGTTTCATTTGTATGAGAGCCCCCCTTTTTAGAGGGAGGAGGGGCTTTGAACCACCATAAAAACATTTCATGCCTTAAAAAACTCGTCCATTCCAAATTTGATTCCATTTGCTTGATTATTTATCGAGTTATGCAGAAATTTGGTTTCCATTTGTTTGAGAGCACTCTTCCTCCTTCCTCCTCATATGACGGAAGAGTGTCAAATCACCATAGAAACATTTCCCTCCTTCAAAAACTTCCACATGCGAAATTTGGTTCCATTCTCTTATTAGTTCTCGAGTAATGCAAGGATTTGCGTTTCATTTGAATAGGTTCCCCCCTTTCAAAATCAGAACAAGAAACGGTCATCATTCTTAAATTTCGCAAAATTTTGTTGAGAATATTATGAAAAAAAATCAGTACTCGCAGATTCCGTTCAGAAATACCATGAAAACTAATCCAAAATGTTGCGTAAAGAACGTTTATTTTGCAAAATATAGTAATTTTAAACCAAATGCTTTGAAAATCGTCGCAGGATCCTATAATCAAATCGACTAAGAAGGATTCTGAACAGATTCTAATACAAATCAAGCATCCAATGTCTAACAATCCTTGCTTTGTATGTACAGTAAGATATTCAATGGATCTTATTGAATGATTCAATTTGAATAAAAATCAAGATTTGCTCAGAATGAAAATCAGAATAAGCCAGAATGACTGATACACCCAGAATGTTTAACGGCATACGCTGAAGCATTCTCGACGGCAGCCATTTCTTCAAAATTTAGAATTGATATAACTTAGATTCTGTACTAGACACTGAATATTTAATCACATAAGTTTGTATACTTACTTGCTGTGAGCAATCTGATGCATTTCGATTCGATGTTCATTCAGTAACAATCGAGATTTATCAATTTGAAATTGCGAGGTAAGTTGGCGAGAAAGAGATAAAAGATAGGTAAAAATACATGGAGCACCGATTCACCTTCAGAGACACGTACAAAAAAACCATGCAAGATTCATTAAGTAGTTATCCTAAATAAGATTTTGAAAAAGCTCTTAGAATCATTATATCAGAATATCTAGTAAGGTTTGATTAGAATGTTACGCGAAATTAACATAAAAAATTCGCATGATGCAATCGAAGTCCTGATTGCTGGAGCTGAATCCGGTTGGAAATAATAGTGTGTCTTCCCGAGCAGGACCGAATAAATTGACAACTGGCCTTGGTATTTATGAGCTCAGATCAAGAGGTAAAATACCTGAGGAAAATACCATAAAATTGTTCCCGCAATGTCATAGGAATACCAAATTGAGGTTAGACAATACCAAATTAGTACCTCTCAGGAATTCCCAGGTATCCAACACAACAAGTTTTGTTCTTCGCGAGATATTTTGCTTGCTGTTCTTAGGTATTTTACCTCTTAATCTGAGCTCTTTAATACCAAGGCCAGTTATCCAGATCAAAATAAAGTATTCATATGTTGTTGTCTCCTGCTCGGGTTGCAATACAGCTTTGAAGCATGAGGAACTAGCTCGATATAAAATTCAGTGATGATTTTGACGGAATCGGAATCAAAAGAAGTGGAAGTTTTGCTTTTCGTGGAACGGCACTCCATGCCAAGATTTTAGATACCTTTTGATAGCGTTCTACAACTAGGTCTTGGAGAATTATCAAGACTATCTCTTGAAGAATTATCAAGACTTTTGTCAATAGCCACTATCGAAGGAGGAAGAGTTTTTCGTCCACAAACAAATCATCGCAGTCACCGTGCCAATCCAAATGACGTCTGCTTCTTTTAACTCTGGGTTGCTTTTGACGTTCCGTCTATTTCGAAGGTGAAAATCATACCAGCTTCCTTTAAGGCAATTGATGGAATCGAACATTCCAGAAAATGTCTTATCCCGTCACATTATTAACGGAACAAACATTCATGAATACCAATAGAAAAAAAAATATAGTAGAACAATCTACTAGAACCGAGACCACAAATATTCCAAAACGTTCCATTTCGAATCATCTGGAATTATGTTTTCCTATATAATAGTGAAACGACGGCTGAGTTGGCCAGTGGTAAGAAGAAAGTGAACAAAGTGCAAGGCAAAATAGCATCGCACCGTTGAAGACAGTATTGAGAAGTGATTGAAAATCCACACACAATTTTTATTCAACCGTAGTTTGCAGTTCTGTAAATTCTTTATATGTTAAAAGGAGAAAATCTTCAATGGTTCTACTAAATACTTTCGGTAGCGGCAATCAAAGCAATGTGAAGTCCTATCGACGGATGTTACCCTTCGCTAGAACAGTAAGTCAGAATCATCGTTGTTCATCGTTTCAAAGTTGTTTCCTTCGAGAGTTCGTTTTCTTAAATAGCAACATGAAATTAGGACTGCATTCTTCATGAATTGTGATAGAAGTAGTTATGACTACAATCAATTTAAAAAGTCCCCTACTTTGAAGCAAAAATGAGTGCCACAGGGAATTGTTTTATGATGTGAAGGATGATTCAAATTTAAAAAACAAATCAATGAAATTATTCAAAATCTACAGTTGAATAGTCCGCTTATTAAAAACTTGGTAAGTAAATCTTCCAGTTTCATTGAACAAATCTGGTTGCTTCTGCGGTCTTTCAACGTGAAATGGAGCACGTATTTGCAAAACAACAACGAATATCCAATAGGACCATCATGTATCAGGTAGGAAATTTGAGACCTAACCGAAGCTAAATTCCCATGCAAACGAAAATACATCAAGAAGTAAACTCTTAGAAAACCTTTTCAATTGTTGATCTAGAATGCAATGTTCCAGGCTTTGAAATCAATATCAATTGATCATACCGGTTAATTAAATTAAATGGTTATCAAAATAACTTAAGGGTGATGCTATTTGATTTAGGAAACATGTAATAGCTCCGAACAGCGATTTCCAAATCAAGCAATATAGGGTATGTGTTCCTTAACTCAGCCTATTATGCAATGATTGATTACATTTTTTATTAGAGTTTTTAAGTTGTAAGCGAGATTCAACTAGTAAGACACTTGCTAAGATAAGTTTGATAAGACATTAGGACATAAAGTCTGAAACTTTCGAGGGATATGGATTTAATGGTCTATAAGCACCAAATTGGGTATATTCATGGATGCAACTTCGTCCCATTCGATGAATTTATTACTAAATGCTTAATGCTTTTCTTATTTTATGAATTGAGGCATTGCTCGCTGGATTCGATTTACTTGATACAACATTTCACAAAACAAACTAAAGTAAAACTGCCTCGAAATTAAAAGATGTTTATATATGATTTATCAGCCATTCAATAATGAAAACATTATAATTCACTATACAATGATTTGTTTTCCTTCGGTTTGTGTTTAGATGAGCCACTTGAATATAAAAACCGCAAACTAATGCATTTCCACATGAAATTTGATCAATAACAACCATTTTACTACGTTATTGATGCCTGTTGTATCAATAGTTGTATCATAGTTGGGAACATACAAAACAATATGTCCCCAACATTGGGTCTACGATTTTCTTGTAAAATCATTGTTATTTTAGCTATGTGAACAGTTAGTTTGTAACGTGTAACTATCTTCTGTGCATCTAGACTGCATTACTATCTTTATCGATTCAATTAAGCTAACTTTAGATCACTTGAAGATCGTGTAGATCAACTGTTCAACCTAACCATTGAAATCATGATGCCCCTAAAGTTCAAGAAATCGAAAATTACGCCGAAGTGACCAACTCTAGACAAAATCGTCAAAAGGTCGAAAGTAACATTTGTAAACAATGACTTAAAACGTAAATTTCCAGGAAATGCTAGGTAGCAAACATCTATATCCACTACCAACGGAAAGGTAATAATTCCCTGTATCTGTTTCTGGTGCTATTTTGTTTGTGGGAGCAAGCAGATCCCAGAAAAATACGCTAGAAGTCATTGTTTACAAATGTTACTTTCGACCTTTTGACTATTTTGTCTAGAACTATAAGTTGATTAATATTGTCTCAATTGCTTCGGATCACATCGGTCATGATTTTGTTGATTATCGCTTAATTAATGATACATTTGGTGCATAGGCCGAATGAAGGAGCTAGGCAAACATTACATCCCCTTACCCTTTTTTCGATATTCTTAAAAATACAATTTTATATGCCACGGTTGTTCCCACTATTAGAATGGTAGAAAAGTTAATTTTTAAGTGTTCGAATGATTTTATGTCCCTCGCGTTCTTAGACA